>JAVQKG010106488.1:0-19042 GCA_036025885.1 Hypseleotris bucephala
GGGCTCTTGGATAAGAGCCGAAACGTCTTCAACTCTAAACCCAAGTCCAGATGACTGATTTAAACCTTCTTCAACTTTGATTTGACTACCTGGATAAACGAAATGAACCTTCACAGAAAATGTTACTAATGTGTACATTAAATAAACATACAATGTGAGGTACATTGACTAATGTTTCCTAACCAGGCTCTGACATTACCTACATGTAGCAGAGTGGTTGTCATTTGCCAAACTCATCGTAATTTTAGATATTTTGTGGTTAATGCTAATTTCTCCATTGAATTGTGTTGTGATTTTGCCTCCAGTTGACAACATTCTGGAATTTAGAATGTTTTGTTTACAATCTTTTAAGGGGTCTATAAGGGAAGCATATTCACAAGGACCACTAGTAAAGATAAAAAAAAAAAAAAATTTAGCTCACCAGGGGGCACCAGGCTTGTACTTTTCATCTCTATAAAGGTGTTTAAATCTTGAATGATGTCGCAGTCCTCCAGACGCTTTCTGACCTCCTCATATAACTGATTTGAAAAATGTATTTTAAAATTAAAGCTGCAGTATTTGATGTTTTTACTTTGTATTTGAGCAAAATTGATTACAAAGTCATTATAATACAGCATACCAGAAGTAATCTGAGAAACAACAACAACAAAAAAACCTTTAAGACCCTCTGTGGCCCGTATTATGAAGGTTTTTAGAGTGCAGGGACAGTTGTTTTTGACCAATCACACACTCCCACAGGAAATGAGATCTCAGATTGGTCGAAACATTCTATATTTATCAATAACTAAAATCTATCAGGAATAATGTGAAGGAGCTGGTGTTTTTCTTAAAAAATCACAGCTTATTTACAGCTAATTTTATGTTTTAGTTCAAAGGGGGAAAAGCCAACTTCAGACCGCTGTTCGTTATTCTGATACTTCCTGATTTGTGTGAGACTGTGACAGAGGGATCGGAAGGAGAGGACAGATCATTAAAACCTTTAAACATAGACTTTTTTTTTGCTGCACAAAATCCGATACTGCAACTTTAAATGGTTAATTTGTTGACCTACTCACATCATCATCTTTGACACACTGTGCTGAGAAGTGGTTACAGTGGTCCCAAAGAGCACACCTGAGCACGCTGATGCGATTCCCCTCCAGCTGCTGAAATACCTGAACCATATATGCATACAAGAAATATTGCACATGATATTAAAAAGGCTGTTCTATTTTAGCGCAGAAAAGAGAACGGAAATGGAAATCAGTCGTAACAGGTAAATGTCGTAATGAAGGGCTTGTGGTATGTGGGTAGTCTTTTGAGGTGAAAATTAATTGTGAATTCAAGTAGTGCCAACCTTCCAGTGTGTAATCAGTCGATCACACAACATCAGCTCAGTGTATTTAGACTTGGGCTATTTACCTGGTTCCAACCTTGTTAAGTCATGACTTAGACCTGATATAGACTTTTGTTTCGACTAAACCAGGAGAAAAATCAGACTGATTTGAGGTGACATGCAACAACATGAAAACATTGGGAGTCTGGTTTAAAACTGATATAGCCCCTCTTCAAATTAGTTCCACACAGGTAACATTAAAACAAAATAAAATGCACTTGGTTACGTACTGGCCTGCAGTGCAGTGGGCAGTAATTAGTTACTTTAACTCAGATAAGGTCTAAGGTAAGACTATTTTAAAGTAACAATAAAATAAAAAAATAAATAAAGTTTCACTAAAAGTAATAGTACTTTTACCATCCTCTGTATGTTATCTTGGTACAGCTTTATGTTGTGAAAAACATTAGAAGATTTGATGAGTGTTTTTTCTCTCTTTTTAGTTTATATTTTGGAAAAACTGGATTTTTTTATATTTTAAATATTCGTAGGGCTGAATACAACATTACAAAATATCTGATATTACATTAAAACTGTTTTTTCACCCAGTACTTTTTTTTTTACAACACAGTAGTTTTTACTCTTTCTTGAGTACTTATTAGGATGAGTACATTTTTTTTATTACTTTAAGTAACAGTACTCCTACTTGAGAAAAATTATTGGCTACTCTACAAACCTGTAGTTCATAAAGTGGCCAGTAGTATAAAGAGATGGACTGTTTACCTCACATGTGCTCCTGTGGGTTTCCTCCCAGTCCTGGCGAACTTCCTCCATGTGCACAATGTTGTTGAAGTACACTTTCTCTGAAAAACATAAACATTTCAGACTAATGCTTAAACATGCAATATCATTTATGGTACTGTACAAATGTCATGCCTGCTTCGTTGGCTGCCTGTCTCAATTGCTTTGCTTTGTGGCGAACCTGTCAAAATGAAAATCACATTGCAGTGAAAGCTACATGCAACAGCTGAACAAAGGCATGTTATTATTTTTGCACATTACAGAGACGGGTACCTTCTCTGTATTTTTGCCAGCAGCAGCGGTTCTTTCGGCACTTTGCTCTGCATCATCGGCTTCTTTGCATCTCAACTCATAGCCCCTCTTAGACTGACACAAACAGAGAGACCAGCTTTCATTACATATTCATTTTAAACATTGTCTGCTATGTTATACTTCTTTACCTCTATAGTCTTCCTGAAGAAAGAGACCTTTTTCTTATGAACCTTCTCCATTATGCTCTCAAACTGTTAGGAGGAACAGAGAATGATGGTTAAAAGAAACACTTTTGATATTACAGATGAAACTAAAGTCAGCAGCTCCTTTTAAATAATCGACCTGTGCCAAGTTTCCCTGGTAACAGCTGTACCTTTTTTCTTTGCTCCTTCTGCCGTTCTCTAAATGTCTCAATCTTTTTCACCTCCTCTTTCAAAATCTCAGACAGCTGGATGTGAAAGTTACCAATGTTCTCGATTTCTGGAACACAATCAATTCACTCTTGTAACTAGCAAATCAAACAATATTGGTAATATTAGTCAAATGCATAAGAAGAATAAAAAATTGAAGAAAAATTACATACGTGCTTTAAGGTGTTCCAGTGATGCTCTAAGAGTCCTAGAAGCATAATTTAAATCGTCAGTGCACGTACCTTGCCATAATTTTGCCTTAACTGTGTTGTTGTTACTATCAGAGAAGAGTTTGGTCATCTTTTTTTAACTATCTCTTTAAATAATACTGGCCTCAAAGGAACAGGAAACTAGCTTCATATGTTGACATTTATACTTATACTCATATCCTTTTCAGTCTCGTTCAAGTGTTTCAAAATCTATGAATTTGTGTGGAACAAAATGCTGTTTAATTTACAGTACCCAATCTCTGTTAGCCCCCCAGCTTTTCTTGCAACAATCACCAAATCTTTGCCATACTTCTCCTCTGCCAGAGCCCTAAAGAGAATCAACAAACACAACCGATTTAGCAGTTTACTTGACATCCAATAGTGTGCAGATATTTGGGGGAAAAAGTTCAATGTTGAAATAAAATACCATAAAGTAACAGTTTTCTATTGTTGGTCTATGACAAAAAGCAAAGTGAAAAAGAAGTTGTCAACTTTTGTGTGGATCTATCACATGTTGTAATGTAATATCTCACCGCCATAACATGCACTTGTTTCTAATTACTAACTATTTACCTTTACAAAACTGATCTCAACCTCACTGAGTCTGTCTGGAATTAGCATGAAGGAACAGAAAGATGTGAGCAACCTACAGTCACTGATGAAATTTCAGGAAGAGGCTAACAAACCTACAGTACCTGTCCACTTTACAAGTGGACTTTTGATCGTAGCGTCCTCACATGACTGTCCTCTCAAATTAATGTTTTTTCTGTTTGTTTGTTTCTTTATAATTATTATCACTTTGCATATTGTAAACTGGTTAAAGTAATCTAAATAAATTACATTGTTCTTTTTCATTGTTCGTTTTCAATCATGCCCAAAAGAGTTGCAGTAGTGTCACTTTAATAATAAGTAAATAGTAGTTTTGGATAAATGCCACACCAAAGAAATGTATTCACAGAGTTACATTTATGTTTTGTGCAATGTCAAGTAAAATGTATAACATGCCTACTGTTTTAAAAGTCTTTGTGTGACAACCAAGTTTTGGATGCTACCTCATTTTTAAAAGTTCTTCCACATCTTTGCACATTTGCTTTCCATCTTTCAGCCTTTGAATAATGGCTTCATATCCGGCATGGTCAGTCAGATCTGTACCCTGTGATGAGAACATAAAAACACTGCTCAGAGCAATTGCAACATGACCTTGAGTCAGTATGTGTAAAATGCAGAAGTCATGTTAGGCAAAACTTTGCACATACCAAGGAAGATATATATCTTTGCTTAGATGCAAAAATGTATTTAATAGTGTAAAGAAATAACTTGAAAATACATAAAAGTATAGCATATTTTCACATTAATAGGTAGGCCTATTGTTGATGTTATGAAACAAGGAACAAAATTGCAAATTGCGAATGCATCATAAAATGGCAGCACATCTTTTACCATTATAATCAATGATTTAAAGGTAAACAGTATCAGTGTTTTGATTTCTTTTCTGTCATAAATTGTCATTGCGTATTATTATTATTTTTTACCACAATACTACATTCTGAAAAAAAAATTATAAGCCTCATGCATATTCAAGGTCGTAAATATTCTTACCCAGAAAGCATCTTTAAACGTCAAGGGTGCCATCTCACTTGTTGTAGCTGCGTTGCAGGCTTGATTGTCAAGTGTTGTAAAACGACGGCTTTTTCTAAAACTCAGGAACTTCAACTTTAAGAGTGTTTTAACAGTGTACCCCTGTCGTCAAAGAGTCTCGGTGAAAGAGGAAGAGTTTTGTCCCATGATGTCACTGACCACAGCAGCTCAGCCCATTGACAAGTTTCACCACCATTTAGAACACATTATGTATGTTCTCCACGATGTACAACTGCAATCCACACCACCCGTAAATTAAATTTGATTTGAATAATGTTGTTAGAAGAGGTTAGTTATAGGCTATGTATTACTGTAAAACAAGTGCATTTTCCAACAAACTTTGTGGTCTACTGCCCCCTAAAGCCTAAATGCAGAAGGTACAAATTTAGTTTTAAGACGCCTCAACTAATTAATTAAAAGTCTTAATTCAGTAAGCCTACTCTAAAATATGTCAAATAGTAGACATACAAAAATCTATTTTACTACTGAGTAATATTTAGGGTAAATTCATTCATAGAAACATAAACTCAAAAATCCATGTCAATTTTTACTTGTAGTACAGTACTGCAGCCACAAGGCGGAGACAGAGTAGCACTTAAAGAAGTACTTAAAACTGACCAGTCTCGATTAGCTTTGGCACAGTGATCAAGTGCACACAGATATGGCCCCCAATCTCAACACTGGATTTACTATTATAAAATCTATCGAGCTGCTTTGTACCATATTGGTGCGCCTGAGGCATCGCTCACTACAGCAGACACATGGATGAGCAGCATTGATTTTTAAAGTGAGGAAAAGCACAGACTGGTGTCTCTCACCAAAGGTTCAATGATGTGTGAAAATGTTTAGTTCCCACTATGCCATGGATTGTTTTGATACACACCTGATGATATGCTTGGAGAGTGGCCTCAACCTTTTTAAATGATCTTGCTGGATTTAGATTTAAAGCTTTTCTCATCACATTCACATCTCAGTTTTTAGGTAGACTGGGTAACAATATCACTTCATGTTTTTTGTTTGTTTATTTTTGTTTTGTTTTATTTATTTATTTATTTATTTATTTGTTGCTCTTTTTAGTTTATTTTTTGAAAATTTATATTTTTTAAATGTGTAGGTCTGATTACAACTATGTTACCCAATATCTGAGTGTTTTCTTCACATGATGAGAGAGCAGCCCACCTGGCGTGAGCAACCATGCTTCAGACACATTAATTTTTACGTTTACTTTAAACTGCATCAGACATTAATCTGCTCCTGTGTGATTGGCCTATTTGTGATAACTAGCAGTTGAACATGTGTACCTAATTAAGCGGCAAATGAGAGTATGCTGTTTCAAACTGTACAGTAGTTCGAGCTGGGCTAAGTGCAGTGCGAGCCTTTTGGAGACTGGGCCTGCAACATGTTTTAAACCTAGTGTGTGGTGCCTGGCCTCCACACTGACCCCTTTTGAGGCCTCTAATGGATGCACAAGCTCTGGGACTCAGTTGTGCCACGCTCCCACACCAGCCCTACACTCTCACCCTGGAGTGGCACTTATTGAACTGTGACAAACTGAGTCGTGTCAGAGCAGACCCTTACCTTTGGGGATTGGCTAAATGACCTTTCCATTACCAGACCACTGCTGTATTCCCCGTCCACAGATAGAGTTACACATGCAGCCACGCAGCCCATTGCTCAGACCAGTGTCACCGCTGCCACCAGAAGCCACTACATCTTTCTGACTCACACTGGTTTCTTTATTCCATATGTTTACTGTACGTGGGTGTTTCTTGTCTCAATATGCAAATGCAATTCAGAAAAAATGTTGTGAACATGAGTCCTGTCAGGGTTGCGGGTTAATAGAGCGTATCCAAGCAACAATGGGCCATAGGTGGTACACCCAGGACAATAGCCAGTTAGTTACAGGACTGACACTAAGACATACTCCATACAGACAACTATAATACACTAACTGCTCTGCCATCTTGCCTGCGCTATGCTTTACATTATTATTATTAACATTTTCATGTAAAAAATAAATAAAATAAATGTTTATTCGAAATTTGATGTCAGTAAGATGTCTAAAACAAGCAGAGACATCTTTGGCAACAAAAAAGCTGCATTCCAGATGAGCATTCTGCCTCTTATTAGATTACAGTAATTGGCAACATTTCAGTGAGTTGTACTTGGATACTCTAAATCATAATATGCGTAAGGAAACAGCTGTCACTTTTTACTGAAATTACAAGAATCAGGAACACTTCATTGTCCACATAGAGAAATCTGTCCTTTGCTTTTGACTCATTCCTCAATGCCACTGGGGCAATCTGCTGGGAGCAGTTAGCAGCAGGGCCCTGGGACAGTTCTCCGGATCTTGGGCCAGGATCTTGGTCAGGATATAGTATCTTGCTGGAATAAAAAAAAAACACCAAGACACCCTTTTTTGCCTTAACACACTACACTTTCTCCTATTGTGTACCTTATAATGAGCACAAACAAGCTGTGACAGAACAGGTTTTCACACATTCTTCATTATCCATTTCTGCTAATCCCTTGTTGACCACAGGCACCAGGGCCCAGATACCTCCACAATCTTTAAGGACATCTGAACAGTGCTCAGGGTGACACAACTGGAAATGGACAGGTTAAATGTAGACGCTGAGAGGCAAAAAGGTGTGTTAGGAGAGAGAGTGAGTGTACAATGATTTTAAATGTGCACAGATAACAAATACACCACACATTACATTTAGGGGTCAAAATTAAACCGCTTTCTTCTCCATTCTGATTCTCAGTTTGTACTTTAGCAGGTTTGTCTTGTGCCTAAATGCACTAACTTGCAGCTATTTGATTGACTAATTATGCATTAATTAAAGTTCTAGTGTGGAAGTTTTGTAAAATAAGAAAATGTTAAAAACAAAAGCTATTTAAAAAAAATGATTAAAATTGACTACCTTTTTCATATAAGTTAAAATTTATAATTTGATGTTGCTGTAGAGGCTAAGGGAAGGACTGAATAAAAAGAATAAATACTTACAGATAAAGCATGTTTTTTGTAAAATAAAAAAGTTGAACAGATGTACTTGATTAATTGGGCATAGATGACTTTTAAAAAAGCACATTACTGGCCCAAGATTTAGCTCAATTGATTGAGTGTGTGGCCCATATTCAGAGCTTGCAGCGCTTCCCCTGGTGTGGTGAGTCCAAATCCACCTCCACTTTCCCCTGATTTTCTGGCATAATAACGACATGTCAAATAATGCTTCAAAAATATCTTAAAAAGCAAACAAAAAAGAAAAAAACCACATTGCTTAACATTACACAGTAGTGAAAAAGAACATGGGTTCACACTGAGTAGGAATGAAGTGAATAAAGCAAGTCCTTGGCCACATTAAACCAACCTGTTAATAAGCTGACAGATGGAAGCCTAATGATGTGTGCTCACAATAGTAGAGCTGGAGCTTTCAGAGACAGAGTCTACAGCGGTTGTCATAATACAGCTGAGAGACAACAGCTGGAGGGGGCAGAGCTGGGACCAGGGGAGGGGCCACATCACTGACCCTAGAGCAGCAGCCAGGGGCCTTTCTCATGTTTGATCTTTGCCCATATCCTACAATGAAACTTTTATTAGTTGTCTTAATCCACTGACATAAATGAAGAACATCAAGCCTAATCAGTCTGGTCCTGAGGTGCTTTTTGATCACCAAATAATAGCATACAAAGAAAAAGACACTATTGACAGTTTGCTAATCTAAACATAATCCAAAAATAATCTATAGCTACTTCAAAACATGTGCTAAACTGGAACAGTTATAGGATCTACGTTTGATAAATAATTAATTAGCACTGCATGTCCTTTGATCTGTTTGGTAAGCTTTGACATTATTGGCCAAATCATCTCACATAGTATTTTCCCAAATGTGTAGTTAAATGATTTATTATATATTTCTTGGTCTTTGTTTTTTTTTTTGTTTTTTTTTGAGCTGGAACATATTTATTAGGATTTAACAGGGATTAGCAAACATAACAATACATTGTACTACGGGTTAAATGCCACTTGCTTTGTCAAAAACAAAAAACTGTCAAAATAAAAAAAGTAACTATCAAATAACAAACATTTATAATGGTAGTTCTCTGGGGTTGTGTGGAGCAAAACATAAAATGGGATAAATATTTTAAAAAATCATATGAAAGAAGCAAAAAAAGCCCTACTTTTGACACAAGATCCTGCAATCAGTAGCAGACATGTATGCATGTCCATTGAGACATACACCTTAAGAGGGGTGCTAGCAGCTTACCCTTTTATATCCTACTCCTTTGTTCACCTCACATCATTTTCCCTGTGCATCCATTCGGGACATATGTGAGTGTAGTTCACTTTTTTCTTTGACTTTTTCACACCTTCTCAGTCTGTCCCAGGACACTTTTTTCACCTTTCTTCCCTCTCCCTGTGTCATCATCTGTCACCTCCTAGCTCACCCTTCTCCTGTCGCTCCATAAGCCTTCGTGTTGTGAGTTCAGTCTCCAATGACCTGGCCTTTCACTGCCCCTTGTGCCTCTGGTGTGAGTGAAGATGCATGTTCATGTGCACTAACCTGGAGTCTATAAATGCTCTTACTACAGTAGGCTTTTGCAGTGTGTGTGTGGGTGGGTGTGTGGGGGTGTGTGTGTGGCTGAATCCCTTTTTAAATTGTTGGCATTTCTGAAAATTCTTTTGGCGTTTCTGAAAAGAATACATGTTTTGTCAAAGACTACTTGACTGTGGTGTTACAATTAAAACATTCTTCACAACATCCGAACCACTATCATAGTATGTCCAGATCCAGATGTAACTAAACCAATCTTTTTAAGCATTAGATTAGCCACATTGACGTTATTTTTCAAGATTCACCAGCAGGTGGGGCTGTTGAGTTAGAAAAGTGTCTTCCGCTTTCCTCTTTCTGCGAGTGCTGTTTACTGTCATGTACTTTGAGAGAGTTATTATCGCTCTGCTGATCTGCTGTGCACCACACCACTCACAAGTCTCTCACTTTTTTACGACCAACTTATACTTTACATATTCAAATTTATCTAAAATATCAAACTTCAATGCTTCATAAAGAAATGAACAAAAATTATTTAAAGTGTAAAGAAAAAGCTCTGAAGGAATACTTCGGTTTTCTCCAAGGGACTTATACAAAGTCTACCTCATCTGTTTTATTTGACAGTTTGTCTTTGATTTGCTGGAAAAACGGTGTGGTTGGTTGTTCTGGATGAGTAAGACTTTTTATTGGTGTGGTAAAATGGAGGACAGTACAGGTTGCTTTTTATGGTATTTCACAAAGACAGATGGCTCACAGTTGTTTGATTGAGTTTCCAGTCTAGATTAACAGTTTATGCCTTGGAGCTTTGTTCTGGCATTTTAAATTCTACATTAAGAGAGTTAGGCTTACACAAAATCATCAACAAAAATCTAAAGTTAATTTAATCTAACTTCATAGTGATTGTTGATGTGTGTGCACTGACAGCCCTGTTTGCTGCTGCATGGCTGCCAGGTCTGTGCAGGTATCACATTGGTGTTGCGATGCGGTGGTGGGCATGATTATCGACCGGTGTGTCATGCAGGATAAGGCCCAGTGTGCCTCTGTTGACTGGTTTGTGGTCAGCGCTGCAGGGAGCAGGATTGTGGTTAGCTAGGCAGCCAGGTCCTGTAAATTGATCAGTCTATGTGTTTTTCTGTGTTGGAGCACTCATTCTCAACTCTTTGTCTTGTTGTCTTATTTATTTTGTTATGTAGCCTATTGTCACATAAGCTATTGCATGGTGACTAATAAATGTGTTGTTTTCTCAGTTAATATCAAAGTTGTACTGTTGGTTCTGTTGAATTTGAAGTTTTTCTTTATTGATTTTTTTTATCATCCACTATAATCGTATTCTTTTGATGAAGGTGAAGTTATAAATTTTCATCTTGTTTCTACAGTATTTACAACATATATTCTTAATGTGTATAACCAACTTTGATTATTTTGTTTTTTGTTGTATTGAAATGACACACACTCATTCAGTGTTGTGTGTATAGTGGCAACATACAACCTCTCTGAGTGCTTTGGTCGCAGAAGCATGCAGGAGTGCACCCTGTAGCCGGATCTAATGGATGGCTCTCACAAATGGTAAAGTTTTTTGCACTGAAGAAAAGCAAAAAGATGCTTTTTTTTTTTTGCTATGCTCTGATTCTTCTCCCTGTCCTGATGATAGCACAGCACCAGAGAGCATCATCAATTCTTCATAAGGGCCTCACCGCTAAACACAAACAATATCTGGCGGAGTTTTGCCACAGGCGTGCTCCAAGCACCCCGGACCTGCTCTCCCTCCCTCTGTCCTGTGGGCTGCTCCCATACACTCCAGTAAAATGGGGACATCTCATCCAACATTAAGTATATGGTGTGAGTATTTAACCTTGGCTTGCTTGATTCTTGTTGACACAATCTGGCTATTGATTGTGGTTTTGTTAGTGTTATAATACATTTTCAACAGTCATTGTGTGATATGAAACTATGGAGCTAGTATTTCATATGTTAGATTTTTTTTCTCATACCTTATGAATTGTACATTCTCTGTACACACTCATAGATGTTCTACCAACTGGTCTTTATTTTATTTTATTTTATTTTATTTTATTTTATTTTATTTTATTTTATTTTATTTTATTTTATAGCGCTGTGTTTTTTTATAACATAAACCCTCAGTAACAGACAAAAACAACAAAATGTGCAATATCACTGTCATTGTAAAATAAAAAGAGAGATTTTTGTCATATTACCAGCCCTGCTCCCTCACAAAAAAACTGATACATTAGCAAAGCACTTTATAGTAAACCCAACGATACATTTGAGATGATTAATTAAATGGCCTAAATTGCACCGTGGCCCTTTAACCCCATGAATAAATGCCCTATTTGTTATGATGACTTCCTACTACTTGGTCGTGATTTATGCCTTGAATACATAACAGGACAAAGAGGCACCACCCACTGTCACAGATGAATGCCATTTGTGCAATTTATGGCATAAGCAATTTGATATGTCTGTCTGTTCTTGTTGGGATATGGGGTCGGCTTAGTTTTTTGTTTTCACATCCGTGTTTGTCTCATTTAAAAGATAGGAAAGCATTGATTTTATCTCCACGACAGTGATTTGACTCATCTGTCTCTACTGATGATGAGGAGTGCGGTAAGATCAGATGTGTTGCTCATTCATTTTCTTCAACAAGGCAGTCATGTATTTCCTCGCAGAGCTCTTAGTCATCTGTGGTTTCTTTACATCTTAAAATGCAACACAGAATATTTTTGTACTTGTTTACAAAATAATAATGTTATTGTTTGAACGTCAGCAAGCAAATATATGGTAATATATGATAAATTGATATGATTTAGGTGGAGGGCTTCCTGTCAGTGTAGTGGTTAGTTCTCCTTTGGTCCATGACATTAGGAGTTCAGGTGACTACAAGGGTCACAGTGTGTGTCAAGATGCACTTGTTTAAAGAAGTGTGCAGTGTTATGAGTTTATATGGCTTAATCTGGCATCTAGATAGACAGATCTACATTTGATAAATAAATAACTAAAAAGTACCAATACAATAAAAGTAATCATCTCATATGAAGTAGCAGTCCAAGAAGTAGAAGTACAATGGCTCATGAAAGTAAAATGAGTTAAAAACCATGCGTAAAAAATCTTTAAATCAATGGTTCAGGTCCATGCCTAAAACAAAATAATAAAACGATCTGTTGCTGCTTGGTACAGTACATAAATCTCAGCAAATTCATTGGTGTGGATCTAACTTGATGATGAGGCTGGCAATTGATAATGCTTTAGATTGATATGACATTGTACTATTGCGAATTAAAACAATATCTTTCCCCTTCAACGTATGTTCTCACAGAACATAAGTAAGGACAGTTTAGTGTCACCAGTCTCCACACATTCTCTAATGTCTTGAACAGTTGTCTTTCACTAGTTGATGTGTGATTAACTAAAAACATGTAGCACTCAATTTCTTTCAAAGATCACATAAATCACTCATTGTCGAGATCTATTCCAGTCTCAAACCTAATTCTGGGCCTTATCACTGGACCATTGCCCACCCTCCACCGCAGCCTTCTCCACTGTGTGTGGATGTGTCGCCATTAGCAGTAACTTTACCTCTACTCTGTCCTGTTTTAGTGTTTTTCTTGATTGCAGGAGGTTTAGATGGAGCAACAATCTAGTCCTCGCCTGTTAATCTGTTATGATCTTTTAATGGTCTTTCATTACACTATATGGTTATCCTAAAAGCCAAGAGTCGTGGCTGCGGCCTCTTGCTTTGATATCGCTTTCATTAAGTCATTTGTTTGAGGGTGTGTGAAGATGTTTGTGAGTCTGTGAGTGTTTATAAAGGGATCTATAGCAGAGGTGCGGTGTATTTTTATCTGAGGCATTGATTTGTTTCAACCTCTCTATCACTGCTCCTAGTGTGTAATTCTTGATCTTCACTGTGGGAGGTATCATTGAGTCCTGCTGTCCACACACACAAAGACCAAAAAGTCATACATCTTGTCATCTGATGCACAATACATAGTTTTTCTTGATAAGTGCCTTTAAAACCAAATCACCTCCTGTTCACAAATGAACACTTGAAGATATTACGGAATTGGTTGGCAAAATTTCAGAAACTGGCATCACTGTCACACTCAATATTAGCAACTATAAACCAATCAACCTCTATTATTGGTTGATTGTTTGTAGGCCCCATGGAGCTGCAGCAATAAAACTATATGTTGGACAGTATGTTATGTAAAGATATAGAGGCACAGCATATGTTTTCTGGTGTAAAAATTATTGGAAGCTTTTTGCCATCATCTCAAGCCTGCCCACTCGCTGCAATAATGCCAAGCCATTTGTTGAACCATCAGTGGTTCAAACTGCAACTGGATTGAGTTTGTAAACATATAAATCTTGTGAGAATCCAGCTTGTTATAAATAATAATAATAATAATAATAATAATAATAATAATAAATAATAACAATAATAACAATAATAATAATAATAATAATAATAATAATAATACATTTGCACAATAATGTATTTCAGACAGCTGTGGCACATCTGTCCATATATCTGTTTCTTCACACACAGAGGTCAAGGTCTGGAAACATAAGATTTCTGTTGTCTTTGTTTGTTGTCAGCACCTTCTCAGGCGGTTGAAGTTTCTCTGGAATCAACCAAGCGCTTCACAGGGTCCATGTACCCTGTCCATGTGTGTGCCTGTATAGTGCGGGTGGGAGAGTTGTGTACAAGTGTGTGTCTGTATTGTGCGATTGTTGTGCGGGTGGGAGCGCGGGGTAGCTGCAGGCCCCCTGTATTGATGTCCGCTGCTCCCCCTGAGGTGCAGCTCGGTGGGATAGTGTGTCAGTGGGACAAAGCTATGGCGCCATCCGTCCTGCTCTACGGGCCAGTAACTAGAATTAATTACAAACCAATCGAATCCGCTGCAGCCAATTGGTAAACTAATTGGTAATTTCAGCTGCCCATCTCGTCATGGATGGGCATTAAGCTTTGGCCAATGGTGTAGATGCACAAAGTGGAAGCCCCATTGTGCAGGCTTATTCCCCTTATTGTTATTTTATGGTGTCCAAGCCCAAATAAACCATCAAGCTTTAGGCTCTACAAGTGAAGACACAGACACTATTACACAAATTAATGAACTTGACTGACTAAATGCCAATATGAGTATCTTTACAACCCAGATGCAATTCTCTTCTTATCTTATAGCTTTTCTTTTGAGTAGTTGACACAATTAATTATGCAGTGATTTGCATGGCGTATGTTTTAGACCAGACTCTCTTTCTGACTTAACATATTCTGTTTATTCAGGCTTGGATCTGGGGTATACTATCTTCTGGCCCCCTGTAGCTGAACTCCACTTTCATAATGATTGTTGTTTAGGAAACTAAACCTATTTTACTATAGATTCTTGGTAAGTAAAAACATGCTTCAATTTAACAAGACCCACCTGTACAGAAATTGTGAATAGTGGTGAAGTACAATTATTATATTAACAAACAACACATTGCATTCAGTTATACCATATCATAAACGACACAAATCCCTCCATAATAATCCATAAGCTCTATAGTTAAACTGCTGATTCCCATCAATTCTTAACATTCCTCTTTTAAAAGACAGCAGCGAATTTGACATGTTCCACTGGTCTTTGTCCATAGCATTGCTCTGTGTTGCTGGTGTTGTCAAAGTGATGGCTGGTTTCAGATTGCTCCTGTACCGTGGCCAGGTCTACAAATTCTCAACAATTGGCCATGTTAGATTGTGACTCAAATTTTATTAGAAACATTTTTTAAATTCCCAGTTAAATTGTACTGGGTTATTCACAGGTGTGCCTACTACTTGAACTTCCGTAATGATGATGCTACCTTCAAATGGCCGCTGCGAGGTCCTAAAAAAGGACAGTTGTATGTGTTTCAGCAGCGTGCCGTCAACATGTCTGGCTCTCGCCGAAGCGGAGGAAGTGAAGGAGGATGAAAGGCCTGTCGAGGTGCCAGGTTTCGGGAGGAACATCAATCTCACAATTAGGACTGAAATAACCTGGCCTGACCTGACACTTCCTGTGAGTATGAAAGAGAGATCCACGAGCAACGGGCAACGTGAGAATTAAAGAATTAGTTTAAGGCGAAATGCCAGATTTACAGAAGAGATGATGTCAGGAAATCGATTTAACACTAAAACAGTAGACTTGTGTACAGCCTAGCCAAGGTGTGGCAGAGGTCACTAAATTAGTCTTTAGCCTGGGCAGATTTTCAGTGGTATTGTCTGAAATTAATTTTAGGCACAAAGGGTCACAAACCAGTTTACTCTTTGCATCAGTTCCAAGCCTGGATAAAATAAAGGGGTTGTGTGAGGAAGGGTATCTGGTGTAAAACTTAAGATTAATCAATATCAAATGATTGCATATATGGAAAGAGATTTGATGTGACAACCTCAGAAAAGCAAACCCAAAATATGAGATAAAACTTTGAAGAAAAAGGAAAAAAAAATACTGTTCACTTTCAAATATATATATTTACAAAGATGTCTGTCTTTAACATGAAACTACAAGTTGTCTATTTAAACATACAGTAGGTAGGGGAATAACTGGTCCAGGCCTTATCAACTGGAACTTTGCATTGCAGCAAACCATGACTCAATCAAAAGTGTAAGTGATGCTGGTGATGACACACTGTGTCTGTTTACATATTACATTAAAACAAATATGACAACACTCTAAGCTATTTGAGCTAAAAGTTAATACAAACAAAAGTTGTAACTTGATAATGATAAATGATGTGACTTAGTGTAAGGCAAATTTTAAAAGTGACGTTCTGTCTTCTTTGTTGATTATTGCTGTCTAAGATGCACATTATAGATTAGAGGGTCAGTGCCCAGTGTAGATAGTCCACATACAGTAGTTCCAAGTCAGGGTTAACAACCACAATGCATTAGTGTTGTTCGGGCCTCAACACTTTCCCGCCTTCGGTGCTGGCATCATAAACATGGCCGGTCAATAGAAAACACAGTATTTCAAAGTAATCCACAAGTTTATTGTCTTAAACAGGATGACCAGTACACCCATAAATTGATTAAAACATAAAAGAGCATGCTTTTAGACATAGGCCCTCCCCCATTCGGGCTTTTACCACACACTGTACATTGATTGGCTCACTAGCGCTTTACATTAGTTCAAGCTTTTTTGTTTCCCATAAGGGTAATAACTCAGTTTACTGATCTAGAAATGCATTTTACATGAGCTGGTATGTAGTATAAAAAGATTACCATAGGAAGTGAATGACTACCCTGGCCATCACTGTGACTAACGCTACCATGGTCAAATTGAAATAAAAAGGAAATTCCACAATCTACAGTGGAGAGAAAAAGAAAATCATGTTTATTTTTTATTATTGATATATGGTATATTTAAATGGCAAGCTCTGGTCTTTCCCAACACTAAAAATATTATCTGGAAGTATCTCAGATGTAAAGCTATATATGACAGAGAGATGAAAAATGTATATTAAAACTTGTGATAGTTTGACACTGTTTTTTCATTTGTGTTCATTAGTAAAATATTCAGATCTGCTTCGCATTATTATTATACTGTAACTAAATGTTTTTTTTTATTATCAAACTGCATTTTTTATGTTGTCTTAGCAAACAAATAACCTAACCATAACCTAAACATATGACATTTTTAAAATGGGAAATAAAACAATAATACAGTTTATTGTTTCATATTTTAATAATTGTATTTACTTTTGAATTAAGTTTGAGACCGGGTTTCCCTTTTCTCTGTGCGATGAAGACTTTCCACCTATTAACACTGCTGATCTGTGCAGGATAAACAGGAATCCCAAACCTGATTAGGGCCACATTCCCTTCTCAGATGCCCAGACTAAAGTGTTACCATCCCACAGTTAGGTCAGCTGAGGGAGATGGATGATCAATGACCTGCCAGAAAATCATTTGTTTAATTGGATTTGTAGGGATTTTCTCTCCTTCAGCAGCGGAAACAGTGAAGGCTCAATGAAAAAAAACTCTCGTGGTCGGAGTCTGCTGAAACAATGGTTCAATATGAACATTATTCTGCAATCTGACACCACAGGAAATAGATATTGATCATGATGACCATTTACTCACTGTGGCTGTGGTGGAAGGCACAGCGAGAACTAAAGAAGAGTGTTGGTGAGAAGTTGGCACAAAAATTCACACCTACAACGACAACAGCAGAGTGGACGATGTGTCCAAATTATGAGACAGGTGATGCTTTGGATGTATTCCCTAACATTGTATTGCTGTCACTCTAATGTGCATCAAGTGGTAAAGTGGGAGTGGCCAGAAGGTATAAGGAGCTAGTCTCTTAAAGGATTCTACAATATTCACATCCCAGATACACATACCTAACAACCTTAATCTTGGTTTTCACATTTTTTCCCTTAATCAGAGGTGTAGCATACCAATAGGCAAGACAGGCAATTGCTTAGTGCCCTCAGACCTGTAGGGCCCCCCAGATGGGCAGACAACACTACAATGTTGCAAAAAGCTGTGATGAAGGTAAAGTAAATACACAATTTTACCACTATATCACCATTTTAAATTGCACCAAAATGCTTGACAAAATTGAATTTTGTACTAAAAAGGACCCCTTAGCTACAATAATAGTTACTTCGTATGGTTTTATGATACTAAAAACTCTATTTTGCATTATGGTATGTATGTAATATGTTCACATTTCATATCTTTGTCAGTGCAAAATTCTATTAGTGTGGTAAAAGATCAATTTGGAGGGCTGCCCTGGGAAAGTTTGGGAAGATCCTTGCAGTGCCACTGCCCTTAATATGTTGCTGCTGAAGTTACTTGATGCTGAAAATTTTCAAGGATGGTCAAAAGCCCCTAAAAGTCAAAGGTTAACATTGTTTCTCAATTGCCCATCAAACCATGTTAACAACAACAATTTGATAGTAAAAGTTTGTAGAACAGATTTCTTAAGACTGTATGTTTTTTTCTCTCAAGTTGTATTTCTAATGCATTGTGTTTACAAGCTTGGATTTGAACCTTTAATAGAGGAAAAGCAATCAAATCAATGCACGTTTATTGCATTACCTCTAAAATACAGACGATCGTAATAACTCATTTACTTTTTATTGAAGTTTTTCCAACTTACATTTTCCACTATTGCACACTCACATCATTGAGCTTCAGAGTAAATGTATTATTCATCGGGAAATATAGAGCGTATATTCCTTTCATTGTGCTCACCAGTCTAGGGAATTCCATCAGCATTGATCTGGTCAGCAGACAAACAGGAAGTCCAAGAGGAGGAGATGAAGAAGAAAGAGCAGACATTGTCTCACATAATACTGTTAAACTTTTTTTATGCAAAGGCTTGATGCTGGTTTTCTGTGTTTTATTGTGTGTTTGTGAATCGAACAGATGTGAAATCAGCAGAAGAAATCAATACAATAGTAGAATTTAAGCAAAATGGGAGTAATCTGAGACCATCTTGATGTGTCGTGTTGAATGTGTGGTCTCAGTGATGGCATTTGGCTTTAGAACACTTGTGTTTTCCCAGAGCAACTGAATGCAGAAAATATATTTTACTACAGTTTAAAATACTCTTGTTTATAGTCTCTCTGAAACATTCAGGGTTTTACAAATCTGGTGACTACTATCTCAGATATACTAAGATAATATATCTTAATATATACTTTATATATATATTTAATATTTGTGTTTAGGGTGTATTTAATTTTTTATACAATGGGTCATAGTCATGGGTTTGATCCTCATGCTGGCTGACTTTTAACTATTAAAAATAAACCAAGAATGTAATAATATTTTTTTTTCTGAACTGTTGGAAACATATGTATGTATATGTTGTA
>JAVQKG010106527.1:0-11759 GCA_036025885.1 Hypseleotris bucephala
GAAAATTTAAAGGATTTTTAGTTAGCTTTTACCGTAATTTTATATTCCTCTCCCACATCAATAATTTTCACCAGAATACTTGCAATCAGAATATAAAAAAGATGGATTTTTCTAACCCACCATTTTGCATTTATCAGTCAACACACACGTTCAAACCGACAGAATAATAAGTATTTTAATAAAGTACTTATAGGTGACATTGGTGCGTTCCCTATCTCCAGATTGTGCCTAATGAATTAGCAGCAGCCTCCGATAGCAGGCACCTGGATCTCCCTTCTATACACTACAAGATGGAGCTTTTATGGAGAGAGTGGCTGTCTGTGAGTGAAAGCACCTGGAATTGCTACTGTCACATTTAAAGCCTGATTGATGTTATAGTGCATTTCCAACCACCATCACTTTGAAGGCCCCGGCATGTGATATCGGTCTCTTGCCTCCCGGCTTTCAATAAAAGCTGGGAGAGAGTAGGTCACCCACTGGCCTGTACCTGACAGGCAGGGTGTCTCCATCAATACTCTGACCTCTGTGGAAGCACAAAGCAGTCACCTTTTCTCGGTCAAAACGGACAGTCTTTCCCTCTGATTTCACTAATTTCACAAAAAGACACTGGTTGAAGTCTGTCCTTTGTTGAGACATTTGTACAAGAATGTAGACGAAGAAAGTGTTTATACTGTAATGATAAGCACCTGTAATGATAAGTACTGGGTGCATCCACTGTGACTTGGAAACTGTTAAAATTATCCCTTGTGTAGAAATGTGGACATGATCATTGTCTTGGTGTATCGCATTATTCTCTTGAAATGAACATTTCAAGCATGTTCTGAGCAACAGTCATTCATTCACTGTTTACTGGTGATGTACCAAAGACAGTTGCCATAATGCAATGAGTTAGGTGGATGAGATGACTTGTGAAGGATCAGCCATGCAAAAATACTGTATGTTGGGAACAGTGATGTTGTATGGACATATTGGCACTGGTAACAGTAGAGGAGCTATAGGTGTAGGACAAATTTTTGGATTTGAGAAATGTGGGTATCATTAAAAATGTGAGTGCTTAACCCTTTTGTCTCTCAGTAGGAATGATGTGGATGCATGTGATATGCTGTGGCTTAGATTAGATTGATACTATATTGATCAAGTAAGACATGACTTTGTAGATTTTGTAGTTATTAAAATAAAGAGTTGTGGCTTAATGGATTTACCCCAGAAATCCTCAAGTAATGCCATGACAATAAAAGCATCTTATCTTAAACTGTAGACGTGACTCAGCCATATCTATACCATTGAGTGTGACTGGAAGCCTTGATAAAGATCCAGTGTGCTGAAAAGTATGTACACAAACTATGCATTACCTAGCTCCCATCCCATCAATATCACCTTTAAACACATCTCTTCCTGATTGCTCTAATATCTTATGAGCACAACGGCCAGAGGACCGTCCCAACATTTGGCCCATAATAGAGACACATAACCCAGATGTATGCCTCTGAGTAAGTGACAATAATTAGAACCGCCGTGTGTATCTCCCATGGCTCGGTCGACAACAGCAGGAGCAAATTAAAAAGTTCCAACAGTTTCATTGATCCCTGGTTCCGCTGTGGGCACTTAAAACGCCAGGCTTATTTTTACAGACATCTCTCTCTGTCACCTCCACTGTCTCATTGTGCTCCACCTTTATTGGTAAAAGACAGCGGCCGGTGACAAAGTGGCTGCATTAAAAGGGCCATGATCACAGTGGCAAAGAGATAATGTGCTTGTAAGAGAAATGAGGGAAGGATGGTAGCAGGAGATTCTCTTTAGACCAGAGGGCATTGCAGTGCTAGCAGTAAGTAGTATACAATAATATAGTAACAGTGCATTGGCTTTCTGTATTCAGGTTCACTGTCATTCTACTATTGGCGTCATAAATATTTCAAGGCCTTATTATTTACTTTAGCTGGCCCTATTGTTTGCTTCTGTTAAGTCAGCTTTTTGCATTTTGAAAGAGCCCTGATGTGCTTATTCACCGGTTTTATTGTAGGGTGCATATACATCATTCTTAGGCAATACACTTTGATACATTTCCATACAAAATGCATAATCCTTCCATTATGTTTGCACCCATTTGTTGGTTTGTTAGTGTTTCAGAAAAGGTTAGTAACAAACCAAGGGCGATTTCTTTTCTTGTGGACCCAGAACACCATCTAAATTTAGGACTTTGTAACCTCTTCGGAAAGTAAATGTCAGTAAATGAACAAGTGGAATCTTTGGCCCAGGCACACAATCACATTCATACTAACTAAACACACTACAAAATTGGTCTAATGACATTCATTCATTGTATCCCTGTTTTAATGTCCTAATATGTTATCTAATTGCATGAAATGTGATGTGTCTAACAATTTTATTTTAGCACCATCTTTACTTTTAAAAGTCAGAAAAGCTATTAACCTCCAGTAAATGGGGAAAGCATATGATTATAGTTTCTTCTTTGTCTCCCATGAGAGGAAATTGTGTTGTGAACAGGGGAAAACCATTCATAATTACAAGCAAATGAGATCAAAACACATCAAAACAAACAGCTCTTTGCATATTTTGTACAAAACCTGTGAAATGTCAGTTTAAAGTGAACTTGAAACAACCATATCTCAAACTGTTAATACAATATATGCTAATAACTGCTGAAAGTAAAAAAGTATGTTTTGAATTTACCTCATCCATATGAAGAATAAATAAAACAATTATGGCTAATGACAGGGAAATCAAATTTCCAAATTGTGCCTCTGTTTTGTAGCAAGTAGTATAAAATATCTTAAGAAAATTGGACAAGAATTTGAGTTTGACTTGGGCTATAGACGAATCTCCATTTTTTTTTTGGTGGTGGTCAAAACATGTACATTTCTGAAGATAAAACGTAACCATATATATACAGCGGTATATAAAATACTGTAATAAATAACTGATGTAACAAACTAAATTAACAAATTTAACAACTTATTTAACAAACTTATGTTCTATTTTTTTAAAACCAGGAAAATACCATGCTACACCCATCCTCAGTATACTTACTGAACTACCACGATTGACTCCTCTGCACAATCCCCTTTCCCTTGACTAACATGTCCCCTCTCTTGTGTCTTGTCTGTTACAGTTAGAGCAGATCCAGAAGCACACGTGGTACATGTAAGTATCCCTCTGTCACTGTTTACACTTCTCTGTCCGCTTTATTCTGCCCGGGCTGGTGAACCTGTGGGAGCCGCTACATGATAAATGACTTTGAGTTGTGGGTGCGTTTGAGCAGGGCCGTGACTCCACTCTGGGGGATGTGGGGGTAAATTGCCAGTGCATGAAAGAGGATGTGCAGCATATGGGCAGATGAACGGGGAGCAGCAGAGAAGGAGAAAGGAAAGGTTGAAGCCACCTAACCTCCCTTGTACTTACGTTTGACTTTAATAACAGGGTGTACCCTTGTTTTATGTTAGCATAAATCTTTGTGAAGATTATTTATAGTCCGGGGTGGTCCTTTGGAATAATAGTAGTTAATACTGCTTTGCCAAAACAACAAAAAACTTTTCTCATTTCACTGGCTACTGGCTACTGGCTACTGGCTACTGGCTACTGATCCTTTTTGTGTAAAATAATACAAATGTCTGACAAAACAAATATTTGAGCATCATTTGTTAGTTCATCTTAATGGAAATACTCCTTGTGACTTATAATACTGGCAAACTATAAAATTGTTTATATTACTTAAATCAACATCATAATCCAAGGTAAAACTAGACTAGAAGAAGCAGCAGGGCTAAAATTATTTTATTTCACCATGGCTTTTAGTGCAAGCTTTCTAACAGAGTTGCTAACAAATCAATCAAGACTGCATCGGCAAAAACACCCTTGGGGACTGTAATAATAAAGTGTAGAGTTTTTCTCAGTTGAAAGAAAAAGTTTGTGTAGGCAAAATATCTAGATTACCAAAAAGCTTTCTCACCACAAAATAAATTATATAAATTTTTTTCCTGAAAATGCAACATACTGTATGACAAATAACAACTAACCCCCATCTAGCACCATCAGACTGTCCTCCTCTAGTCATCAGACATTTTGGCAAACCTGATTTAGCATATGTCCCAACTGTGCCGCAGCTGAAATGAATCATGGGAGATGAATGAGCGTCCGGTGAGGGAGCTGAGTTATAGTTTTGAGTTGTAAAAGATCATGCAAACAGACAGGCAGACATGATAAAAGAAACAGGAGCAGACAGGCGTCGTGAAAGCAAACTAATGTAGTGTGAGTTTTGTCAGTGCATGAGAAAGCCCCCTGACTGTCTGCTGTAGTGACGGGCTGAATGATTAACTCTCTACATGAGTCAATGACTGGGATGACAAAACAGTGCAAGGAGAGGTGAACAGTATTTTCTCTCACGGGTAAAAGTAAGGTAGTTCACTGTAGTGCTGAAAGAACAGCTCCATCCTTGGTTTTACTGTGTCGATCATGTGCATAGTCCACTGGGAAATACTTAATTTTTACTTGTTCAAACTTTGTTGTCTGTAATCAGGGGAAATTTTAGGTCAATGTTCTGTCATAAAATTTTACCCAAAAATCAGAATCCCTCATATTATTGCTTTTAACGTTTTTATGCCATTGTCCACCCTATTGGTCTAATATTAGGCACAATGATACTGGTTCAAAGTCCATTAAGAATCACCCCAGTGACCAGTAACATTATTGCTACCATTTTTCCCCTTGTGAAGGTAATTACTTTGCAGTTGGGAAGTTGTGGTGCTGAAAGAACAGCTCCTCACTTGGTTCTATTGCATAGGACCATGTAGCATGTCCACAGGGAAAACTAAACACTATTTTTACTTGTTCAAACTTGAATTGTTTTATTACTAGGGTGAGATGTAGGTCAGCGCTGTGGCACAAGAAGGTTACTGTCATATTGTAGGTATCCCTTTGGGGTTTGTCTAGAGTTAAAGACGTGAAAGTTTTGAGTGTGGTGTGTACAAACTAATGCTGGAGCCATTCGTTAAATCAGATGGCAAGTAGATCTCTAGAGGAAAAGATAGGAAATGCAACAGCATTATAGGAGAGCATCTGGGAAATAAAAGAAAGTGATGAAGCAAAAAATGGGATGAGATGACAAATGTAGCAGATGTAGTAGATGTTGACTAAACTGATGAAACAAGCCAAAATCACTATGAAGTCCATTGTAAAGATATAATACCATAGCTGGTTATAAAATTTACTTCACTGTTAAAGTTGCAGTACCAGATTTTGTGGAGGAACAAACAAAAAACCTCTATGTTTGAATGGAAGCGCGTGATTGGTTGAAAACAAGTGACCCTTATAATACAGCCCACAGAGAGTATTCAAGTCTAATGTCTTCTCAGAGGACTTCTGGTATGCTATACTATTGACTGTGTAATTATTTTTGCTCAAATACAAAGTAAAAATATCAGGTACTGCAGCTTTAACTAGTAACAACATTAATGTTAACAAAAGGGGCTAGCATGAAAGCAAGGCTTGCATGTCGTTTTATGTTAGCCCGTTTCCCCTGAACAACACTACCATGTTAATAATATTATATGATTACAGGGTCTGATTTGATAATGCATCTACTGAGCAATGCTTTGTTTGAAGCAGAAAATGGGTATAGTTAACTTAGCACACTTGCTAAGTTGCAAAAAATGAGCAGATGATTTATACTTGTGCACCTCAGGTTACCCTCTCTCCACGGTGCAGAATGAGCATTGTGGTGTTTTTATTTTAAAATGTTAAGATTCTATGTGTATGTAAAATGTATATTTAGCAGGCATTATTGTGATATTGTCCACCTTATTGGATTAGAATTGAGATGCCAAAATCTTCAATCAAAGTGGCTTGAAATGTTGTAAGACATTTCTATGAACACCACTGAATAAGACATACCTTTGGCTGTTTAATTTAACAAACAAACTCAAGGATCTCTACTTAAATTAGCACCTACAGCAAACACATTTTCCAGATACTTTTAGGATTTGTTTATGTAACTACTAAATGGATTTATTGCAGTTTTTGTCTTAAAAAACATTTCTTTTGCCTCATTTAGGTACACAAAATGCCTATTTCTTTTTGATAAAAAAAATGTAGAAATGACAGAGAACTTGCAATACTGTATAGCTACATTTTGTCAATAATCCATAGGGAGTTTCAAATTGATATCTCTAAACTTTATATTTTTATCCTCATCACCGGCAGTGTCTCAGCTTAATGTCTGCCCATATTAGCCTTGCACATATATGTAAAACTTTCTACAGAAGTACAAGGTCATGCTAAGCTCTCCACTATATTCTGTCTAGGTCATTATTAACAATTACTTTGCTGACTGTGCCTTTTTTAACTCCATTCCCAGAGGGGGCAAGAATGAGCCCGAACCTGAGCAACCCGTTCCGAGGAAGGTGACCATCCGCAGCCTGCCCTCTTCTGACGACATCGACCCGGACGTCCTGGACAGCATGCATTCACTGGGCTGCTTCAGAGACAAAAACAAACTGCTCAAAGACCTGCTCAATGACAAGTGAGTGATGGGAACCAGAAGAATAGCTAGTATGGGAAAAATGCAGATAGGAAAGAAGTGGGAATTATACAGGTGGAGAAGGATGAAAGGGTAGGTGATGAAATAGAGGAAAAGAGTGAGATAAGAAGCTACTCTGAAGAATTGCGGTAGAAAGGGTTGCTGTGTGGTGTGTGCCTGGTTGTGTTTCAGCCCGACTTTTATGAAACCCGCAGAGGCTGTCAGTTTTCATGACACAAGCTATAGATCACTTAACTGTTATCACACAGCACTTAGAGGAGCGTAACACTTGATCCTTTCGCCCAAACGGATGGAGGATTGCACTTCAAATTGCTCCCGGGTTGACAATACGAGAGACGCTGTAATATTTAAAGGATAGGATCGGAGGTGGAATTTTCGAAATGACAAAAATATAAAGGTTTGGAGTCTGCATGGCCTGATACTATGGGTTCCCCCTAGCTTTCTCACATGGCCATTTTTGCTTGTACTCTAATAGGTGAATTGAGAAATCTGAATTGCTCATTGTGAATGAATAGCAAAGTGAATATTTATCACTTATATTATGTCTTTGTCTTAGCCATGTAACTAACTAGGCTGATAGTTGCCTTCCAGGTTCCAGTCACCTTTTAGCTTATGGCAAGTGGAAGATGGCGGAATAAAGTCATAATATATATCTAATTGCAGTATTATAATATTATTGTCAGCTTTGAAAGCACAGTACACAATTTATGCAACAATTACAGCTATGTGTGTCATAATGGTTAAACAAAAACTCTTACAATACAAAATGATAGGTTTTACAATATTAAGTCCTCAGCAACAATAATAGCACATACATAAGCAGGCTATAATGTATTAAAATGATACAGTACATGATCCTGTATCTCCATTATAATACTTAGCATGCATTGCCCCATTTCTAATTACAAATGAAAGTTAAGTAAGCTTTCTAAATGCATTGCACAGATCTATTCACTTCTGGTTATCTTCTTGTCTGCTATTACAGTATTCAACATCACCCCATCCTCTCCTATTTAATCCTAAGTGCATTTACTTCCCCACTTTGCCCTCTCGCTGTGCCTTCCTCTCCTCTCCTCTCCTGGGAGCGGCCCCTAATAGTGCTGGACTGTTAGAAATTCTCGATTTGCTTTCGGTGCTTGATTTTAGCTGAAGTTGCAGGTCCTTGTCTCTTTGCCTCCTACTGCTTTCCAATCTGTCTTTATTACAGCGGACCCATCCCTTTGGCTTATGCACAGAGACAAGGACCTACAGGCTAAAGATTTTAAGCTCCTCATTTAGACAGAGAAGGACAAAGTCATAATGTTTTCATTCTAAACTCGCTGGCTGAATCGAATCGAAAAAGCAGAGATCCTAAAATATATTCAGAATATTTTATGATGGCTTAATGATGTGTAAGTTTGGTTTTAATGATTCAAACCATTTAGCCTGAAACGTAATAGGATAAAAGAACATTATTCATAATGTTTTTGCTTGTTTGAATTGTTGATGTTGGGGATTTCAACATGGGTAGGACTTTTTCATATTTGAAACCATTAACGCTTCAATGGTGCAGTAACATCTTAATACAAAAAGATAAGACCCCTAGAGCAGACGTTTGACAGTAGTTTGAAATAGGCTATTAGTCCCATTAATGATCCATTACATTTATTACATAATGAATATGAACTTATGCCCCCTTACTGAATCTCTTTTGTAACAGTGTCAAAAAATCAAAACTTCATAGTCATAGGCTGCAGTATGCATTAACTGTGGTACAAAAATCTGCCACCATCATAAATTCACCTTACTCATAGCAAATAAAAGCTCATTTGAACGATGTGTTTGTGTGGTATGATGAACTGATATTGACGACTGTAGAAAGCACAATTCCCAAGATATCAGGTTAGCCTTCTTATAATCCATAACAGGATAAGCTGCAGAATGTACATTATTATTTAAAGCTAACTGGTTAACAACAAATTGAATGTCTTAAATGGTGCTTGAGTAACTGAACATTTTGTTACATGTTTAAAAAACTTATTGTAATTTCTACATTTTTTGAAGTGACAACCAAGAGAAAATGATCTACTTCCTGTTGCTGGATCGTAAGGAGAGGTATCCCAGTCAGGAGGACCAGAATCTGCCTCCCCGCAATGAAGTTGGTAAGAACACCACCACAGCAGCTCATAGCTTTACACTTCCATCCACAAATGTCAAGCACAGACTGTAAACACAATTTGATTTAAATGATCAAAAAATCTGTCCCAGTTATTCCATTTGTGAAGAGAGTAACAAAATCTTTTAGACCATAGGGTTGACTTGACTTGTTGAGTGTAACAAGTACAGTATGTTTTCTACCTACTGTCAGCATTGGCCATTTTATTTTCGGAAGCTAATGCTTATCAATAGTAAATGTTTTGTGGTCCTTGTCCTTGCAAATGTCCAGCTTATATTCATGGCATTGGTGGAAAGTGTCCTTTTGAAGAAGTTCTAGTATTTATTTAGAATTCGGCACATTTCCAGTTCTGGTGGGTGCCTCAGCGACCAAGCTTTGGATCCCTCTGCTTACAAAAAAAAGTATTTTGATGAATACTGTAGAAGAAATAGACAGTGTTAATAAGCTGGCAAATGTTATTTTTGAAAAACTGTCAGCTTTGAAATCCTCACTTTTGTAACTCAGCAATATAAATATAGTCCCTCATTCACCCGCGCACCAGAATACAACACAGACCACAGAAATCACCGGAGATGGAGATGCTCCACTTGTGCCAGGCGAGTGTGTTCGCTCCGATACCGACATTTTGATGAATAGACTGCCTCTTGAGTGAACGCGATACAGTCTATGCATCGGCCATTAGTTCAAGGTCTGAAAGGGAAGCATTAGCCATTCAGTATTAGTTAAATGTCAGCGCCATCAGAGCTAAACATCACTTACAAATGCAAGCAGTTCTCAAAAGCGCCGCTCATTAATGTCTGAGCTTGGGACTGAATGGGTTTGTGTCTCTGTGGTACGTTCCAGACCCCCCCAAGAAGCGAGTGGACTCTCCCATGTTGAACCGTCATGGGAAGAGGAGACCGGAGAGGAAGTCTATGGAGGTTCTCAGTGTAACGGACGGTGGCTCACCTGTACCTGCCAGGAGGGCTATTGATATGACGCAGCATGGACAGAGGTATGTACTATCAGAGAATGTAAGCTCACTAAACATAAGGTAGTCTAGAAGAATACATCTGGATATAAAATACCACCCATTACATAACTATTGAATCCCAACAAATCAGCATTCATTCACTGCCTCCTATTCAGTCAGGCCAGTTAACTAAATATGTCTCCTTGTGCTTAACTATGGTTCAGTTTGAAATATGAGCATCAAATGCCATTATATAGTTTACCTACTTTGTTTACTACATATTCTGTTTGACTTCTAACAGCATTGCTAAGTATATTGGTCATAGCCCTTCTGTGAAAGTAATAAAAGCTAAAATGTAGTGGATTAAGTAGAATTGGAAAGATACTTTTCAGCTATTATGTTTTTTGTTTTATTACATCTCAATAGTCAATTATACTGTATGAGTGGGGACATTAATTGGATATGGCAGCATTTGGTGAATGAAAAGGTTAGGTATATGGCCCAATGTCTGCAATAAGCCATAATGCCTTATATGGGCCTCCAGCTTAATGAAAACTATTTATCTAAAACTACTTACAGCTTTAGACCTGAATAGCCTTACCTTTGTTATATAGTTACAAAGGTAAGGCCATACTTTAGTAATACATTAGTTGCAATAGTAACTATTTGTACGACTAACTTCTAACATTGTCACTGCCTCTAGAGAAAATATCAGAGTCTTCGATATTATATATTTTAAAATTGCAGATCATTTTGACGAAAGACAGCATGTAAAACTTCCAGGTGTCTTCTTGTATACTACTTTTGAGTGTCTATTTCATCTCCGGTCTGTCAAGTGGATTTACTGAGAGGCTGTGATAAGCAAACTGACATTCTCCTCACTCTGTCTCTCTGTAGTAAATCAGTGTACAGTAAAAGCTTGGAGATTCCAGAAGCCAATTCAAAACGCAGCAAAGAAGAAAGGTATCGACTAGGTGTTCCCTCCTTTAGTCAGACAGATGTGTGCGGCTATGGAAAGATGCAGTGAACCATTTTATTCCTATTACAAAAAAGTTTCAGCAGTTTGACACAACTCTTTTAATTAGCTTAATTTCCAAAACTGGTGAGAACTTCACATTTGCAATTCAGACTTGCTATTTCCATCCCATTTTTAGTATTATCCAAATTACCTCCCCTCATAATTTCAATGCATTGCTAATCAGTTTCTCCCATACTGCGCTCCACTTTTCTCTGCATGCATTGCACTTTTAAAAAACCCTCGATTACATAGCTCAAGGTGTAGAAGGCTGATTTTAAGATCTATTTTTCCATCTCTCTACAACAACCAATATATATCATGACGGTGTGCGTTTGAGCTCAGAGGCGATGACATTTGTGACAGCGGGGGAGATTGAATCGGAGAGAGGTGATAACCTGATCTCCCTAATGATAGGCAGATCGGCACAGAGCAGGGGAAGGTTTGAGATATACTAGACATAAATGTGGAGGCAGCAAGAACTTACAGTGATGTAGCTGCAGCCTTTTGCTGTAAAGTTGTGGGGTCAAATCTGCATTGCAGTAGTAGTTTTCTTGAGCAACTAAGATTATGCAGATTTTGTAATACTGGTAAAAGTCACATTTTCCAATTATTGCAAAGATGTTAAAATTAGTTACTAAAGATAATTGTATCTGTTTTGAAACATTGTACAGCCATTTTTGGCATGAGTGTGTGGCACGGTGGCGCAGTGGTTAGCACTCTTGCCTCACAGCAAGAGGGTCCTGGGTTCGATTCCTGGACTGGGCAGTCGGGGCCCTTCTGTGTGGAGTTTGCATGTTCTCCCCGTGTCTGTGTAGGTTTCCTCCGGGCAGTCCGGTTTCCCCTACCACTAAAAACATGTACAATAGGCTCCCCATTGGGGCCAGGACTCCCCTGTAAAAGAGATTCTTAATCTCAGTGGGACTATCCTGGTTAAATAAAGGTCAAATAATAAAATATGGCACCCATTGAGTGTATATAGGGGTGGAGTCAGCTAGCCACTACCCGCCGTGACCGCAGAGCAAATTTCAGTCGGCTCCATCGCGCCTAATTCCCATTGACTTTCATTGGACTTTCAGTTCCC
>JAVQKG010106615.1:0-19117 GCA_036025885.1 Hypseleotris bucephala
CTGGAAGCATTAGGACTTGAAAGAGGGCTTTAATATTAACTGGAAAATTCCACAAGAATCACTTGCCTTTCAGAACATGTTTGTAGAGGTTAAATTTAAGGTAAGTGGTTTATTTACTATATTTTGTTTTGTGCAGAGGATTATATTGCCTAAAAAACTGCAACCTTTGCGATTTCCTTGCGATTGTGATTAATTGTGCAGTCATACTGTATGCTTCTGAATGATTTTTCTATTTATTTATATTAAGAAAAATATGAAACATATCTTCAAATTATTCATTGAATCTCTAAGGGGAGATTATGAAGCAGTTCACTTTAACACTTTGGAGATTGTATAATTAGGATGTAAAATAGATAGAATGAGAATAAATAATCTATTCAGAAGTTGAGTTGTTATATTGTTTTATCGTCACAAATTTTTCTTGACGAGTGCATGTTTTTTTACCTGAAATTTCTGCTTGATTTGTCCCACTTCACAACATTGTAGCTTCATTATATTATGTTTTTGAACAACAATCACCTTAAAGCTACTGTATGACACTTGTTCACACGCAAGGGAATCTCCAACGAAGGACAGGTGCAAACTGATGAAGAGGATGTGTGTAATGATAATAGTGAGATGCCCTCGACCCTATAACCTCTTCATCCTCTTCTTTCACTCATTTTTTTCAAGTTTCTCCTTCACTCAGAGTCCATCTCTGTTGCCTATTAGAGCCACCGGGGGCACATTCTTTGACAGATAATTTGTTAAGTAAATGAAACAGATGTCTTGTACAGAGTTGTTTTTCTCTGTGTTTTTTGGGGCGATGGTGACTTGTCTCCCTTGGGTGGATGGGGTGGCAGGGAGAGTTGAATGTATTGTCCTGAGGGTCACATGCCAAATATTGCCCCGAGAGGAAGGATATCTGTACAATATTAGAAAAAATGTTGGGTATTGTGCTAAGAATAGGATATTTAAGTAAGCTTTTTGCACTTCACTTCTAAGAAATATAAACCAGGAGTAAATTAGGATTAAAGTAGTATCAAACTAAGACCAAACAAGGACTAAGCTGGGACCATATCTAGACTAAACGGGTGACTGACTGAAGACTGAAGATTAGACCCTTTAAATTGTTTTTTTGATTGCCCAATTATTTTAAATGTAAATTTCTCTCGGGAGACTGAATAATTGCAATGCTTTTAGTTTGTTTTTGTTTTTTATGCAATACAAATAATTTGCAGATTTTGATACATTTGCTGTTAAACCAAGACTACACTAAATCTTCACCATCTATATTTTTATTTGGCTCAAAACTGTTTTCCATTGGACTGAACTTTCTGCTAACTCTATATATGACATTATTGTGATACATTTCGATTTTTCCAATAGGGATACTGTGTTGCGATATAAAAATATATCGTAGAGCGAAATAACAAGCACCTAAAGTCGCGCCCGAGGGACCCACAAACATCACTCACATCTCACTATAATCATCAAGGCCATGCTAGGATGCCTCCTTAATTTACATAATACCATCCCGACACTTTTACTCGTGCTATCCATCAACGGGACGAAGGGGATGAGGGCCCGACTCTCCTCTGTTCTTCCTCCTCTTCCTCCCCTCTGATTGTGTCTCGTGTTTATCTGCCCAAGCACAAAAGATTGATTCCCCGCTGTTTCTCCCCCCTTATGTTCGGCAGATATGAATTTTCACGGGATGATGAAGCACCGAGTCAGCTAATAATAAACAGAAAAACACATATTCAAAAAACAGAGGGGGAACAGAGGAGAGGGAGGGAGGTATAGAGGTGTCTGTCTGGGTTTGGGATGATGACGAGAGATGAATGTTGTGGTTAAAAGACTGGGGAAGGAAGAAAGTCAAATTAAAAATGCAGGGATTTTTTTTTTTTTTTTTGTCGTGGTACCTCCGCCTCTAGCCATCACTCTGTTAAAATTTTATTGTTTCACAGTGAGGAAGAAGCGGAAGCGGAGAGATGACAAAGAGGCAACACACGCAGTGATGTTTGTGTCTCTGTTAACTAGAGGCAGATCTGAACCACACACAGCCAGGTCAGAGATGGGACAGGAGAGGTGATAAGCCCACAAGACTGAACGATTTTAGGACTCAAATTGTAACAAATGCAAACTTTACACTCTTTCTGAAACTGCTGATTAATTGGGATTTTTACCCTTAGCCATCACAATGGTTTTGAAAAAGAACAGCTCAAAGACAAAATAACCAGTGAGTGGTAGCCTTAGAGGTGAAACTAAATTGTTGATGTATTGTCAAAAGTATATGGATTGCAGCAGTAGAAGACCACAGACCTGCCTAAAAACAGGAGTGAATGCATACTATAAACGTGTTGAAGCATTTTGGTCTTTTGATAATGATCTCGATGCATTAAATGTCTGTTTTGGCTGCTCTGAATTATAGTTGCCCCATTTGATTAACATGTTAGTTTGGCATAACAAGTTAGTTTGGAATAACTTCTTGTACTGACTGACATGTGTAAATGTTACAAAAAATAAAAAATATAGACATATGCAGCAGATAGTAGTAGGAGAAAAGAGAGAGATCTATGACGCATAAATAAAGCAGAGTCTTGGTCACTTAGAAACCTAGCCTTGAATTACCACCACTAAGTGCTGAGCAATGTTGGGGGTATTAACACAGTTTATCCACATTGCAGAGTGCAGTGAACTGAAGCTTTTCTCAACAGTCTTGCTTTAGACAAAAGACAAAAGGCTTTTGTTAGCATTTGGTTTCCATTAACTTGGCTTTATCTAAAATAATGATCAAAAATACTCCATAAATTACTTTCACTGTGTACAAATTTGCTATGGCTTTGCGGTAGGAGTGGGTCATGATGCCAAAGAAAAGTCTTGAAAGGGGATTGGTATTTTGTACAGATACAGTACAAGTTGAACGAAGGACATTTAAAGTTGAAGTCAAAAGTTAGCTTCTGGTAAAATGTTTTATGCCAACAGTTATCACATATGTCAGAATGAATCGAGTGATAATGTGTATAGATAAATTCCTCAAGCTTTACTTTCATTTAGAAATAAAAGTATGCCTTTGTCGCATGGTTGTAAGCACTTAGCCATGGTGAATATAAACATTTGACCTTTAAGGTACAGTACATGTAAAAGATCTCTCTCTGCTTCTGAATCAAAGACCTGCTCTGGCTCTTCAACCGATCTTCCTCACTCCTTTCAATTGACTGTGACTGAATTGACAGCTTGCCTTGGTATTCAACATATTGCCAGCAAACTGCATTGTATGTGTCGGTGCTAGAAATGTCAGTATTAGGGCAGGGGCATTGTAAGTCACGGCAGATGCCATTGAGGCCTCAGTAGCAGTATATTTCACTCATACTGATCTCATGCTTCCTGACAGTAATGGTACTTATGGTAATGTCCTCTGTGAACCAGACATGGCCCTGTGCGCTCACATCGCTCCCAGACACTACTCTGATTTAACACCATGAGAGAGTACAAGCCCACAATGCGCCACCATATTGAAATTTTAAATTCTGAAATTCTCCAGCGCTGTCAGTGACACGGTCTTAACTAAACATTTGGGGTTTGTAACACCTGCACTCACTGTAGGAATAAAGAGTATTATACAAATGGAAGCATCAACTATTCAACAGAACATCACTATAACAATTAAATACAAGCACAAACTTTAGCCAAAGCAATGATTCTTATCTTGCAATAGTTAACATAAACAGTGTGATTATATGCAAGTTGAAAAATGCCTAAATGCAGTCCAATTGGGTGGGCATCACTTTGCATTGTAAATGAATTTAGGATGGGGGTATGATCTAGCCTGATCAAGAAATAAAGTCAGGGTACTTTGAGTGAACCCACAGTAACATGGCGTTTGTAAACATACAAACTACACTTAAAGACATTGTGTACCTAACCTATACTTTTCTCATTTATAGCATATCAAAATTTCACAAGGCTCTGTAGTTGCTTGGCTCATACAATAGTAAAGAACCCATAAAACTAACTGGAAGGTACAAGAAAATGTAACTGATATGCCCTTGTCACAACCTCAGCCTGGCGATTATTGTTGATGAGAAGAAAGTGGTTTCTGATCATTAATTAAGGCTTTAACTGCAGCAAAATGTTGGAATATCTACCAAGGGTCCATCTTGGGAGAAAACCTTCTGTCTTTGTACACGCTCACTAATGTTCCTCAGCCCAATCAGATGTGACTAAATGACATAAGTTGTGAAAGATATGCATCATTATCTGTAATGCACTTATTTAAGCAGAGGACTGTGAACACAAAACATTGAAGAGCTAGTAAAGATTAACTGCCCCTTGAGGTTTTCAGATTTGTGCCAGTAAAGAGAGTGAAGCAACATTTGAGTTACAAGTTATGTCGAAACACCTAAAGAGTTTGGGGTCACTGGTCCAGTAATATGTTGTTGTAGATGATGTAAATATGATGACTGTACCATCCAAATAAAACATTACCCATGCATTTACATAAACAAAGAACACACCACTAAAGGCATCTCTGCTTTTGATCCAAAGTGCAAACACCATATCTAGTTCCCTTCCCACCAGCATCCTCCAGCCTCCCCCCACCCAGAGGTGAAATAAGATTGTCACTCTGATGTGTCCGCTCCCTCTTGATGAGCTTGGGAATAAATATGCAAAAAAGAGAGCTTCACTTCACACTACAGAGAGAGAGACGGAAGGGTAGAAAAAAAAAAGGCAATCAAGGATAGCCGCGATCCCCGGCCGGACTATAAATCTCTGTCTGTTTCAATCGCCGCTGTGGCCGAAACGGTGTAAAATTCGAGCGGGGATGTCATCAATTTCTGTTAGCTCCAGTGTCCCTTTCTGTGGCGGTCGGCGGGCGCGCTGTGATGGATTGATTTTGTCAGTTGTGCTCAGTTCACAGTATGTTAACATGGAAGGCTAGAGTTGGGGTTATGGAGAGAGGGTTATTAGTGGCGCTTGTGACTGGACTTTTCTGTGCTCGTCTGAGGGGCTCCTGTCTGTGTCAGTCTGTCTTATACTTAATATATACTCGCTCGTCCATTCATCACAGCTCATTCACCTCCACATCTGCATCCACTTTATCTCCGCATACCTGTGCAGATCCAGCCTTATCTAGGGCCAACAACCAGATATCTCACACTACAACCTCCGCAACCTACTGCCAAAAACATGTCGACAACTTCTCTTTCAATCTTTTTATAACACTTATACACTATAACACTAATCTAATAGGTTTTTGTCATTCAGGTGAGACAAGCACCTAAGCAACAGAATATTTTATTAGATCAACTACAAATTATAAACAACAACAAAATTGAGTCATAAAAGCCTTTCAAATACAATTCAGTAAACATTTTATATTACAATTACTTTAGTTACTTACTTTAGTTAGATTTGTTTCATTAATCTATGCTGTACTCTACTGTCAATGATGGTTAAATACAAAACTGCATCTCTTTGACCAGTGCACTTTAAGGTCATTTTGAATCAAGTGGCATCATTATATGAATTCCGATCTTATATTTAATGTCACTAGAGTATAGTTTAATTTAGTTTACTATTGGCTTTTCACATCAGAGCGGTCCAGTTATAATTTACACAAACATATCCTAATGTCAAAAATGTTTGTTATTAAACGTTTTCACCATTGGTCTTCTGTTTGTCATTGTATTTTAATTGTTGGGAATGTGGCCTTAACAAATGTACTGTATAACCTATGCTGGCTATTACGGCAAAACAACTTTAGCATTTTCTCACCAGCTTTTGTAATATCCTGCATTATGTATGTTGTGTGATGTTTGGTTCCGGATATGTCACTTAGAGCATGGAGATAATACAGTCTTATCAGATCTGATTTCATATCATGACAAACCCCAGTGCTGTATCCATGCGGATGTGTCCTGCTGGGAGCTTCAGTTTGTCACAGTCTCTGCCTGATTATATGCTGCAGTGTGACTTTGACTGGCTTGTTGTTCACTTTAATCAGCTTTTACGCTCAGAGTTAAATACAGGAAGTAAGTGGGCTCAGACATGGACGGCCTCGCATCATGGAGTGATCAGCGTCAGAAATCTTTGTCCCACTGTTACCATTGTGTGTGTATTTCCTGAAATGGGATGTAGTGCATCTTTATTGTTTTTCCTGATCCAACTCCATACATAATGTTGTGTATTTGTTGTGAGTGACTTTGTTGTCTGCAGCTGTCGTCTTGACTCAGATCTCTGGGTGGGGGCCGTTTAGAGGGTGGGGGTGACTCTCTTCGCTCAGTCATGCTTTGAAGGTTTTATGAGGACTTTTGGAAAGTATAAATTTCTCGGGCTGCGCAGAGCTGCAACCAAACGGTGCTTGACGGTGGCGGCGTTGTAACGGCCACAGCAGTTAGCCTGACAGCAAATTGATTAGAATAATTCAAATGTGATGAATAACTTTCATCATGTAAGCACATAGTCCAGTGAGTGCTCCATTCGTTAGGGCCGCTAGGGTTTATGATAGGACTGTGCACTGGAGAGAGACAACACATCAAGGATATGCATTACAACTAACATCTTTGTTGCAAATGGAAATGGCCCCCACACTCTCCACGACAATTGTCATGAAGAAGTGTGGCTGTTAGGAGTCCTGTCACTGTTCTTTTAGGATTTGTGTCCGGACATTAAAGTAAATGGGACTGATATTCAGCATCTTAAGTGTGGCGTGAGCATGGGGATGATAGAGAGTGATTGCAGTGCAGCTGAAACATCAAGAGAATCATCGCACACTGCCTCACCAGAGGCACATATCACCAGACAGAAGGTCAAAGGTCATCCATAAACACCTTAAAAATACAAAAAACTGTGTTTGTTGTCAGTGTGCTCATTATTCTTGATAAATACAGTCATGTGCAAGCACTTCTAGATCTTTTGGTGAGTATACATTTGAGCTGTTTGGACATATTGCTGGCCACTGCTAACTAACATTTACTGTAAATGACACTTGGGGTGACTGCGAACTGGAGGACACACATGACAAATCCATTGTTTGGTATTTAAAACATAAAATATAAACAGCATATGAATGTCTAGTTTTGTGTGAGTGACTGGAATATCAAATCTACATCAAAACGTCTTAGTAGGTATAGAATTGAGTTTGTCTAATAAATTGTTGAATATTGTTCCAGAAAAACAACTGTCCAGAGCCACTAAAGTGCTCCATTAAATAAATAATTCTTCTGTCCTGACAGTAGAGCTGAAAATTCCACACAAACATGGTTTAGATTAAGAGCAGTTAGTGTTTTAAAGGCTACTTCACTAAACACTGCGTCTGAGAGTCCACGTGTTTGTGCAAGCTGTTATCATGGCGGCTGAAGAGGCACATTTCCAGCAACTTTTAAAGTAATAATCAGTGACATTTTCATATGAATAAATGTCAGTGTTGTTACTTTTCTGTCAGTGATTGCTATTACACAGCAGGAAGTCAACCTATAGCCAGTTCAGAAAGCTTTTACATTTGCTGGTGTAAACAGCCAAGGTCTGCTGCAAAAAGAGAAAAAAACTTAAGTACTAGAGAATGTGTTTTACAAAAACATTAACACAAATCACAAATTTAGTTAGCATTTTGGCATTTTGAAAATGTAAAGCTTTGTGACTTTTGTCCTCATAAATTATTTCTCTAATCAAACTATTTTAAAATTCTTACATGTTATTGTTTGCTGTAATTCCAAAGAGTACTAAAAATGTTAATCTGAAGGGTTCTGATTCATAAAAGGTTGGTGAGTGACCTTTTAGCGAGGTCATGACCCGACTAATTCTACACTTTGTGAATATCTCTGCCATCTCCTGCCACACCTGAAGGCAGCGCTGCTTTTACCACATGCCACTCAAAGCAGTCCACCATCACACATCTGCATCCTGTGCAATTTGTCAGCGACTGCATCTCATGCAGCGATTGGCTGTTGCTGAGCAACCTACATGTCTCACAGACTATTTCCCATGATAAATTAGCTAGGCTGTTACTATGCCAACAGAATTTGTTACTTAATTAAACTGATTCAGATCACAATTGGCTGCAGGAGGGGTTGGGGTGCACACACACACAGGGGTCACGGAAGTGAGATGAGACGGAGAATCCACTGAGGGATGACTGTTATTAGATAGGCTGAGATATTGAAATGGTCAGGCTCCGCAGACAAGGGCAACAAAAGAAGGTGGAAGAAGAAAATACAAAAAAAACAAGGACCCATCTGGAATTAACGGCTTGACGCCTTCAGAGGTGATTCATTTTTTCTCTCTGTGTGCTCTTAAGAGAAATGCATTTTCCCTGACAACAAATGTGCTTTTTCTCTGCTCTACTTTTATTCAAATGAGCTGCCGGCGGGTCAGGCTGCTCAGGTGGCGAGCGACATTAGAAATCTGCTCCTGAAGAAAAACACAAGGCCTTTCGCTTCAGACCGCACAAAACAAGAGGTCAGACAGACTCATAATCTGCCAATGTGTCAAAGGAAAACTGTTGATGACCGTCTAATTCCACAGACAGACACCTCTAATGTGTGGTTTGCTTTAAATGCCTAACTGCTTTTTTCCTCACTGGAGCTCAAGTGGTCCAGACAATTGCTGTGTGTAGTGTTGCGTATGCACCGTCGCCATCAGGCTTTGACCACTAAGCGAAGAAAAGAAAGAATGGCAGAACAATTTGGGCGTCAGAGCAAGACCAAACGGAGGGGAGCGGCGAGCATGTAATCTCCTAATTTGGAGCATCACGGCGTCCGATCCGCGCGCCCAGCCTTACCCATAGCGTTTGGGCATACTCGTATTTCCATAACTTCCTGACAAAACCATTTTGTCCTGCCTGATTGGGCCTATTTGCATCGGACACCTCTTCTGCATATAGATTGATGGGTTTAATCAGCGAATCAGGGAGAGTGCTCAGACATCAATCACTGTCACAGCTCTCTGTCTTACCTTCAGTGGCTCCAGGAGTATAGTCTCTTTTTTTCTTTTTTTGGTCACTCTCTGGATATGTGTCTGCTTCTTTAGGAAACCACTCCTGATGTTCTGCTGAAATTCATCTGGGAATGCAAAAGAACATGAACAAAGGTGTGGACAATCTTTTCTGATTTCGCATTTGGATAAAGAAAAACATGGCCAAAAAGTGAGACATTTTACTTTAGGTTGGCAGTTCAGCCTCTCTTCCAGCCCAGTTCATATTGTTTTTTTATACTTTGGCAAGACACTTCTCCCAACTTGCCTTTATGAATGTGGACTTATGTTGGTTGAAAAGGCTACAGACACGGTATGAGAGCCTGTTCCAGGGCAGCTGTTGGGAACAAAGTTGCTTATCACCATCATGTCTGTGGCGTGAAACAATATTGGAGTTATAAAAGTGGGTGTCTTGAGAAGTACTTTATAAGAAAAAGTATTATCATTTTAAATTACTTTTCTCCAGTTCAAACTACACAGACCAGATAATTGTTTTAGTCAAAGCAGTGTTAAACCCTCTCCCAGAGGATATCATTAAGTTCACTGCTGCTATTTCAGTCATTCATTTCAAAGAATACAGAGGGCTTCCATCATATCTGGCACTTTTGAACTCTGGATAAAAAAATGACACCTGACCATGACAACTCCACTCTTAGTCAGCCAGACTGACAGCTTTTTTCACTTCACCTGTCCATCCTGGTAAAATTATATTGGTGACATCCCAGTTGAGTGTTTCGGTATATCCATGTAGCCTTTTTTATTTATTTATTTTAAAATTTACAAGAAAACCCACTGTCATTATTTGAGGCCTATACGTCATTGAGGTCCAGTATTTTTTCTGTTTAAAGCAATAGAGGTAGAGAGTGTAATGTCATCAAAAGCATCACTATAGTGTATATAGTGTATATTTTCCCACACATGTATTCTCCTTTGGAAGGATCAGACGCACACAGACAGAGCCCTCCCTCCACATTGTGTGTTATCTATACCCCATGTATATGCAGCAGACAGGCTATGGGAAGATGCTTGTCTGAAGAGTAGTATGTGTGTGTATTTGTGTGTGTGCGTAGATAGATGCAGGAATATGAAACCTAACAATGAGCTGGCTGGACCACTGGGCCCTTGGGACTGTGAAGCGGCCTGGAGGAGTGTCTTGCGCCACAACCATCTACATCAATAGGATAAGGCAGCTCATTAAAAACCCCTCTGATATAGATTGATGTGTCTGGCCTGTCCGAGCAGCTCAGCAGGCTAAAGTGCATGTGGCAAAAACATAGGGTCAAAAATGGCCTGGGACCACTAATTTGTTCTTTTTCATATCTGTATTATCTTTATGTACATACACAAGCTGTATAAGGCATAAAATGTAACAACAGACACTATACATTTGTTGAAGTAAACATTAAAAGTACATTTAAATGTATTATTGTATTTCTATGATCTTGAAGTTATTGAAATCAGAGATGGAAAAGAACTTTACTTACAATTATAGTAAGCTATGTTTTCTGCTTTCTGATTCTCATGTTTGAAACAATATTTGCTGGATAGGTCTAAAAGACAGACAAAAGAAATGAATGAGTTTAAGTTATTTTTATGCAAATGAACTAGTTTTCAATTTCTACTTGGATGTACACTGCATAAAACTTGATAATAAAAAATGTAAAGTGTCTGCGTGCAAGTTCTTTTTTTATTTTATTTTTTACATCAACCCATTGGCTACTACTACCTTCCAAACAATTGTCCTGCTAAAACCAGCCTGTGCAGTTAGTTCCTTGGAAATAGCACCTAAATTGGGTTAGCCAGTGAAAAGTGACCTTCGTGTTCTTTGGCATCATGTGCACACAAGACACTGGGAAGAAAAATAACAAGGGTTTCTCTGTGTTGCCTTTTTACAGTCCAGACTTCCAGTGAACATCATGCCATGTTGAGGCTATGAAAGCTCAAACACTCTCCATACACACAATGCATTCTGGAAACAAAAGATTGCGTTTGAACACGGAGGGCCATAAATGGTTGAGATTTGCAAATGGCTGCTATTCTCCTCCCTTCGGTCACACATCCTTAGGCCTGATGTTAAATTATGAAGGAAAACACTTTTAGCTTGAAAATATATCCCAATCATTTATTTATATCTTTGGAAATCTCCAGACAATGTCACTGTAAAACTCAACCTCCGAAAATAAAATGAGCGTATTGAAACACACTGGTTTGCCAATTAGAGCAGAAGCTGACCATCCTGTAAATATTTAAATGGGCAATCACATATCGTATACATGAAGCGGCAGAGCAGCCAGGCGAGAAGCTGAACTCGGTAGAGGTCATGGACTTTATCCTTAAGCGCCATCTCTAATACGCTATACCAAATCATCCCCCAAGAAGACCTTAGGAGGCTTAAAGAGGGATCACTGGGCAGCCACGATTCAAGGTACATTAGTGGGCCAAGAGCGAGCTGAAAGACTACAAAGTGGGCAAGAAAAGGAAGGAGCGCTAAGATGTCTGTGATGTCTTGATCAGGAAGTATTAAGAACTAAAGGACACTAGGAGAAGCTACCAGGACAGAAGGGTGAGGACACTTCTGTCCTGGTAGACTTGCCCTCAAAGAGGGAAAGTGTACCCTGCAGTCATAAGTCCTTTCATCTACACTACGCAAACTTTCTGAAGATTCCACTGTACAACATGCCCTCTAGATATATGGGTTTTAAAATGGCACTGACCAGAGCAGTACTTTTAGTGGTCTATACTTGGTGTGATACAAAAATGGCCTGCCTTTTCTAAGACTAGTAAAATGTGATCTAAAATTTAGTTGAAATGGCTGATCCATTGAGTTTAAAGAGAATGATCCCAAATAAATAAAATATCCTGTAAGCCCCAGTTCTGTGGGCAAAAAATAGTATGCTGATTTCAAAGATCAGAGAAAATAGCTTCACTGGCCTAAAATGCTTGTTGAACTTGAAAGGATAAAGCAGCAAAAACTAACACCGGTCAGAATAATTTGCTCATATATTGCGGAAATGGATGTTTGTGTGACATGTGAGGAAAATGAAGAAGCTTGTATGCAAACGCCTGGATGTGTGGTTAGTGAGGCCACGTGTCTGATATGTATCAGTACGGCTGTTGGCTAACGTCCTCTTTGTGGTATTAGCAGGTGAGAACCTGGTTTGACTTGTGCATATGAGCTCAGAGGAGAGGTTTAGGTGCTGATTATGGTTTACATTGCTGAGTGGGTGGTTAGTTAAGTGGGCCCCAAGGTGCGAAAGCAAATCTGATGATTGTGGCGAAAGTGAGATGGTGATGATGTTTCCGAATCATCAGTAAAGGCAGATAACAGTCAGTTTATAAAAAAGTGTCAGGGCTTTAAGTGGCTCACACCACATATGTAACTGTGGACGAGTGTGTAGGACATTATTAGTCAGCAGAGAGTTTCAGACCACAGGCCAATAACAGGGTGTGAAGAAATGTGAAATGTGTTCATTTCTTAGATTATGTGGACATAAGGTCACACATTTTTGCAAGCACCACATTTTGATAAACATAAGTTGACAGAAGTAACTTGTTGTCAGTATTTGAGGCATTGTTTTTTAAGAATTGCCAATTTACTGTATTTGTGTACTCATTATCTATTTGCAGTTTTAGTTGTATGGTGTAAGATAAAGGCACATGTAAGTCTTTAAAAACTAAAAATCCACATTTTCGAGACAACAATAAGCCCACTGAATGAGAATGGTGTTGATGTGATGATGCATTGTTTTAGACTGATGTGTATGTATGGTGCACAGAGGTTGAGCTGTTTGAAAATGACTGAATGAAAAAAGCCATTTGTGTCCAGAGTGGTGCCGACTGCCTTTCACATGAGCAGCTCTCAAAAGCCATTCACACCTGCCGCATGTGAGACGCCGCTCCTGCACGCGCTCATTGTTGCCTGTTCGAAATGTACGAGTGTCGTGATTGCATGGCCTTGCCCTTGAGTGTGAATATCTGCTTGCGTGATTACTTCAGAAGTCATCTGTTCAATGGTCTCGGCTTTTGTTTTTCACTTGAAACTTTGCAGAGCGACGGCATCTAAGCTCACGGTCATGTTTGCTGTAGCTCATTATGAACACACAAGTGAGAGAAAAAGATTCCATCAAAGAATGCTTTTCTCCCGACCAAGGTTCATGGGAGGAGTAAGTCAGTGCATTTAGAACACTCAGGTTATAAAGTTATATTAATTTGGTCCAATTATAACTGGACTTTAAACTTCAGTAAATAGTGGGACTTCAACTGGGGGTAGTCACCTGATGCAGTTTTTTGTTGTACAACTCATGCACGTTGATTAGTGAAAAAACTAAACTGAACTAAATAGTGGACAGTACAACTTTATGTTTCCTGTATTCTGGACCAGACCAGGATCTATTTTTTACATTGCAATTGCCATGGCAACTTCATGATTGATTGCAGTTTTGAAAAATCAAGAACAAAATGGGACAAATTTTGAGAAATCCACATAGACTTGTCACTTTGGTTATCTTCTATGTATTGAGACAAAAGTGGTTTGACCAGTTCAGTTGGAAAAATTGGAGTGAAGATAGATGAGAAAAGTGAGACTGCTGTACTGTGCATGTAAACACAGTGAGTAATGAGGGAGGGCAGGATTGACTGAAAGGTGATGAACAGTAGGCCACAGCTTTTGCCCATCTCCAATGTGACCACGTGCACCACCATGTCTCACCACCTCTCACTTTACACAAATATTTATAGAAGTGGCTAATTTCGCCCCTTCCCTTTCATGTGTTATACAGCCATGGAAGGTGTGATGCACAAAAACACACAACAGTGTCATTTCATCAGGTCGGGCACTTCATGTTGCTGCTGCCTGGTGCTGTTGTCAGTGTTGTTGTAGTTTGCACCTATCCTAAAGGGGAGTGTTGGGTTTCACAAGGATAGGGGCATCATTCATTTCTCATTAGCAGGTACAACAGGTGAGGTGTGAGGTACTTGGGCAATGCTTAATCAAGAAAGAGGCACTTGACGTGGTCCGCGGGCTACACTGAATAAATAAATCTTCAGTCTTCAGGTTTATAAAGGGAACCGCACATAACAGTTGGCGACGGTGTTAGCACATACCTGCGCTAATCTCACATGGAGTCTCTAAATTTGATTTACACAAAACAAGTTTGAACAAACAAGCAATAATCAACGTGACAGATGATGAGAATCAAAATAAGAACAATTATTACGGTCCATCTGTCCAACACTTGTCATGTCAGAGCAACGACTTTGTGGAGAAATTGATGTTTTAAAGTACCAGTATCCTTCTTCCACAACATGACAAGCAGTGTGCACTTGTTTTGAACTTTATGCCATTCAGATGGCAAAGCTTTCACGGGACCTTTGTAGGACTTTTCCTATTACTATATTTTCACACTTTAGTTCAACAAACACAACTCAAAATGTGATGCCATTGAATGCAAGTGTCAGCTATGATTTCTGCAGTTTGACCTTTGGCAATTGATAGGGAAATATAGCTGTGAATTTAGGGGTGTAAGAAAATACAAGGGGTGGCAAAATACAATACAATATGAAAAAGTATTGAACATTGTAGTTGTAGGCAGATATATGGCACATCGAAATCTGATCGCAGAGGGTGTGATCTTGAACTAGAGATGCCGTCTCAGTGACAAAACTAGCCCCACAGGCAAAAATGTTGTCAAACTTTGTGCAAAGCTGTGTGTTGTACATCTCTGGAGAGTAAGACCTACATCCTCCCTTAAATATTTCAGTCTCTGTGTTGATGTCAGACAGGCAGACAGACTCCCTGCAGTTCCCTGTTAATGAATATTAAGAGGGACATTTTCCTAAGGGTGCGCCCCCTTTATTTATTCCCTTTATTGTTTTAAATTCTCTTCTGTCTCCTCTTGGTCTTGGCCTGTTACATTAATTTAATGACGCGTTTGTAGGCTTGCGTGGGGCTTGCATCATTAAACCACGTTGACCTAGCTCAGATAAATGCAGAGGAAATGACGAATGCAGTGTGCAAGACAATAAGTGAGGCGCGTGAAGTAAAGGATGTGACCAGATGTTTGTTTGGAACGACAGTATTGATGGTGTGTGTTGAACAGCCGCTGAAATGAAACAAATTTCTGTTTATTTCCTCCGTGAGATCAACTAACAATTTAACAGCGTTGGCGGTGCTTTAAGATCTTTCATCCCTTTTTCTTTTGATGAATTGGGAGACTAACAAAACATTTCTCATCAGGTCGCTTTTTTAAAAGAATTACTGGCCACAGAGCAATTAAGCCAGCCCATACCCACAGAGGCAGCTGCTGTGGGTGCAGATTATTCTATCAATGTCAAACTTCAATGACGCTTGTCATCTGATAAGGTTTGGTTTTAATAAATGAGGGACGAGCAGCCAAGCTGAATGCTGCAGTTTAACCCCCTGTTTGCTCAGCACAGTGTGATGTCCCACCAACAACTCCTCCATCAGCTGCAGTGTGGTCACGGTCAGAATCACTACTGTACTTACATTCATCATCATGGACAGCCACGCAGAGCTGTGCATAGAGGGGAGTGGCAGCTGGCTGGTTTTACATCATAAGAGGCAACCTTTAAAAAGCATTGGATGATTCATTCATATTTGTGTTTTCCTGTTTGGGGTTGCAGGTGGTAGAAGCCTATCCCAGCTACTATGGGCCTTTGGTGGGCACACATATTGTCCAGTAGTCACAGGGCTGACAGAGATATCTATGCAGTGATAAACTAATGGACTATATACTCACATTCACTGAGAGAACCCACAGTATGACAGGAAGGACATGCAGACATTCATTCTACACCTTGTGATTGATACTATGACCTGGTTGAGTCAGAAGTGCTAACTGCTCTTAATGCTGCCACCCACATTGCTTTGTCTGACAAAACAGTTCATGACAATGGATTGGAATATAAGCCAAGATGTAAAGTGACATGTCTACTTGAAAACTCTACTTCTAAGAAAGCAGGAAACATCTGGTCCCCAGCAGTCCACACTCATTCTTTACTTCTTCAAATGAGAAATGATCATGTTCAATGTTAAGTGCAATGGCTGGAGTTTGTTTTAATTCTCGTCACTGTCGCCCATCTTCACATTAGCACAATATGTCAGCCAGAGCTAACTCCACTTCCTGAGGTTCATCTGAAATCTCTCACTCCTGGTTTTGTTGTTGATTGTTTCCGTGTGGCTGTGAACATAACAGGGCCTGCCACTGTGAGCAGCTTTCACACATCCCGCTATGCTTGTTTGAGCTTATGATAGCCCTTAGCTCCTTTATGAACCAATATTAGTGGATGCTCTGAGACTTTTCTGAACATTTGTATAATGTCTTTTGTGTTTATTAAGCCCTTCTTATTCCCCTGGTGTTTAACCTGCTTCTTTTATATATTGTGACCATGAAAACAGTTTGCCTTTTTTCTTTTCTCTTTTTCGTCGCACTGTATAATGATTATTGAGGCCTGCGAGCTGCTGGAATTTAATTTCTCCACATAAATCTCCACAATAGGAAAAGGAAATTAAAGTTGCCATTACTGTCGGCAGTATTATCGTATCCTCACTTAACCTGCCATTCAGGAGGAATGAAACATTTATACTGGAGCCCCTCCTTCCTCACGGCCCATCATGTATCGTCTGATCTCTCTGTCTCGGTCTGTGCGTGTGTGTATGTCTGTGTGTGCGAGAGTGTGTGTCTGTGAATCAATGAAGGGGCACTGACATGTGAGAAGGTTAGAATTTAGCCAGTGGACCCATCTTCCTCCAAACCCTCGTTTGAACTATCGTATAATTAATGTAAAATCATTGTCATACAAAATCATGTGTCCGTCTGACTTTCTCTCTGGCCTATAAAACTCTTGTCATTTTTTTTACATCACTTTTTACCAGAAAAAATATTTTTATCCATCATATATCATAATCTAGTAATAAATAATTATGATCATTTTTAATTAAGCCATAAATGCAATGGACAAGAACTGAACAATGTGTTTTACATAAAATTGAAAGAAAGATTATTTGACAGAAAAGGAGTTTGGAAAACAAAAAAACAAAAAATGTCAAAATGTGAAGATAAACATAAACAATGTGCTTTGATTTCTTTTATCAGCTAATGTTTAGAAGTATTAACTGTCTAGGTACTAGCATCTTGAACACACGCACACACACACAAAATAAAAAAATCAATTATACTGGCCCTGACCAGGAGTGTCTCATTATTTCATAGGCAATAACCTGAATGATAGAGTAATAAAGAGCCATTTATTTGTAGAGGGGGGAGTGTGGGTGGAGGGATGAGGATAAGATGGATGTGTTGGGATAGACAGATCTAATTAGCCTCATCCAAGCAGCGGCTAGCTGTTCTGCTCAGCTTAATCCAGGCTACAGCTAATGACCAGCTCCATACGTCCTCCTCCAGCGCTGCACAGGGAGACGCTGACTGTGCCTGTCCTCACTGTGAGATGAACTGACCAACAGAGGTACAGGTAAATTAATCTTCTTTTCTATTATATGACAGTTTTGCACTCTGATTGCTGGTTCCCCTTTATCGTGTATTGATTGGTCAGAGTGTTTCAACACTAAAGCCAAATAAATAAAAATTTTATATTTTGCTGAGATTCTATAATCATTTTATTTTGTGCACTGCATTGTTTTGCTTTGATCTTGTGAACTGACCACACATATGTTTTGTTTGGGTTCACCATGTGCCTGCCCTTGTATAATGTCATGCTCTTATAAACCTCTATATGTATTGATGTATCCATAAAACATACTCATTACTGATACCACGGGATTTATTGTTAGTCTACCACCACAACCTCCCTGTTCATTAGCCCAGCCAGCATCTTTATATGTTTGTATTGCGTTTGACATGGCACAAACCGTTCGGGTTTGCATGTAATTAATATCACCGATTTATTCACAACAGAGTGAAAGGGAAAGATAACAAGCAAATTAATCTCGACCTTAAGGGAAAATGAAGAGGGGAGAGAAATAACCCTTGCCTTGGATGGCTGCCACAGCAACTGCATTTACATCTGTTTACGCCCTGCCTCTGTGACCTTTCCTAGTTCCTAAGCGGCCCTGAGGTGAACTGACCCCTCTATACTACCTTTTATCACCCCTCAAACTGCCTCCATAACACCTCCCCTCCTTTGATTCTCAACTTCTTTAGCAAGGGAAAAGGTTTTAAATTAAACATAACGCGTTGTCCAGGGTCCGTGGGGAATTGTTGTGAAGAGAAAAAGAATATATGAAAACATGCTGCACTTGCCGTGGCTTTTTTGGAAGCGCAGCTGCATTTGAATAGTGTTTAGACTCTTTCTCTACCTCTCTGTTCGCACAAGCCTGTCCTTCGATAAAAGCCATGTTAGCCTGACATCCAGAGTCATTTACTGGAGATTGTGGCGCGATGGCTAATTCAAGCTCCTTTCAAATGCTAATGGATGCACTCTTGCCATCTCGTCGGCAACTCCTCTTTTATTGCTCAACATCCTCATTACAATAAAGGGGAGAGTGTGTGTGTGTGAGAGTGTGTCTCTGGCTTTGTGTGGGTCTGTCTACCTGTGCGTGTGTGTTGGCTAATGAATTAGAGCAGCGCCACAAGGGGTAGTTGAGAGGTGATTTGACACTTTTTTCTCCAAAATATATATTCAAGAGGAAGACACAGGAGGAAATGGGAGAGAAGTTAAGTGGCAGAGGATGAGAGAAAAGAAATCAGGAAGTGGAAGGAAGATTTTCTAAAAAAAAGAAAGTAATAAATGACCAAAAATCCAAGTAAGTCATCAAACATTTATTCATCTTCTGCTGCCCTTTTCCTGTTTGAGGTTGCAAGAAGACCTTTTCTTAGCAACTATGGGCCTTAGGTGAGTATAACCTAATACTAGTCATACACAGACAGCTAAGTCAGTCAATTTTGATCCACCAAGATTTACCTATATTTCAGTTTATTTGGCATAATTTCGGGTCCAGGGAGAATAGCCAACTTAATATGGTTTTGATGAATAGTGAATATATTGGAAGAAAGTTACAGACAGGAGGTGTCATAGTCTGCTGTCTTGTCTTGTCTTTCCCTCTGTCTCCCCCTCCCTTTGTGTTTTGGTCTCCACCTGTTTGGGCGCGGCCTCTCTCAAGCTCACCTGAATCTCATCTACAATC
>JAVQKG010106620.1:0-16205 GCA_036025885.1 Hypseleotris bucephala
TATTTAACTACTACTTTTAAATAATTTGTATGATTCCGTTGTTGATTGTTTATACAAATGTGTATTTAATCAAAAAGAAATTATGTACAAAATCGACTGGTGCTTTTATTTTGAGGGTATAATCAAATCCTTTTTCTTTTGGTAATTTAATTATCAACTTTCAAACACAATAAACGTAAAATTGTGTTCTCTGGCTCGTATTGATGAAAAACTGTAAATAACAACCTCGCATTTTACCGGTGTATTGTTATATTTATTTTTATTATTGTGTTCTTGTCTAATATATAACTTGTCTTTGTTTAATGTGGACCTTATTTTTACAAACACCATTTACTGTATAGTAAACTGACAGGAAAATTAATTGCGTTAATAATAATTAATTAATATATTATTAAAGTAAATAATAGGGAAAAAACAATTGCTGTTAATGCTCTACATCGACCAATCAGAGTTACCGTTATTGAGCTGACTGTCCAATCACGTGCAACTTTACACTGATGCGACAGAAAGCAACAGAAGTTCCCAAAATGGGTCTCGAAAGTACTATGGTCTGGTAAGAACTGTCAAAATATGCCTTTAAACATGGTTTCTCTTTAAAAATGAACCACGCACGGATAATGTATACCATTTACATTGTATGTAGTTTATAATTTACGTTTTTCTTTTTTATGTTGTTATTTTAGGATGTGTTGACCGTCACAACCGGCTAGCCCTCATCTGACGGGCTGAGTCATTGTAGCCAGTGTTAGGCTTTAGTATACGGCGAAACAAAGTCATATTTTTATTAACATTTGGAAAACCGCGCTGTGATATTCATAGCTGAATATGTACTGTTGAACTGACTGAAAAACAGACTGGATTTAATTGCTTTTGTGGATGTTTTAGCTTTGCGGCGGATCGGCTAACGCTAATAAGCTGTCTAGTGTCATCTTATGTGTGTGTTAACTTTGGCGTTTTTTGTTGATACTGTCAGCACAAAAACAACAGTGGATTGATGTAAAATTGTGTTTTACGTGACTTTGCTGTTCAGTGTGGACAACAGTGAGTACATGAGAAATGGAGACTTTTTACCAACAAGACTTCAGGCCCAACAAGATGCTGTCAACATTGTTTGTCATTCAAAAACTCGAAGCAACCCAGAAAACAACGTGGGACTCATCACCATGGCAAAGTTTGTACATCTGAAATATTTCATGGTTGACTAAAGTATACAATATAAAACTTGTATTGTGGAGTGTTATAAGATATATACTCTTTAAATGTGTTTTGTACATTGTTCTCTGTGTTGTGCAGTAACTGTGAGGTCCTGACCACACTGACCCCAGACACTGGTCGCATATTGTCCAAGCTTCATGCGGTCCAGCCCAGAGGGAGGATCTGCTTCTGCACAGGCATCAGAGTGGCACATGTATGTATAGATTGACTTATTTGTGATTTTTATTCATGGTAAATAGCTGAGACTTTGTTTATCTTTTGTGAGCAGTTGGCCCTAAAGCACAGGCAAGGCAAAAACCACAAGATGAGGATCATAGCATTTGTTGGAAGTCCCGTAGAGGATATGGAAAAAGATGTGAGTTTAACTGTCAAAACAGATGTCTCTCTCTCTTGAGATACTGCATCACAAATAACAACAACATTAGTTTTTACAGTGTTCCAAATATTGACACCTTGTCTATCAAAATAATTGTCCATAATCAATTATGATTGTCTCTGCAGCTTGTCAAATTGGCTAAACGGTTGAAAAAAGAGAAGGTTAATGTGGATATTATAAACTTTGGAGAAGAGGTGAGAAATGGCATTGGTCTTATTTCAGCTTTCTAAAAATATTTATTTTTAAGTTACCTAAAACATTGTTCTCCTTTGTACTGTCAGGAATCGAACACAGAGAAGCTGACGGCCTTTATAAACACTCTGAATGGGAAAGAAGGAACTGGCTCTCACCTGGTCACAGTTCCTCCAGGGCCCAGTCTGGCTGATGCTCTGCTCTCGTCCCCCATCCTGGCCGGAGAGGGAGGCTCCATGATGGGTCTTGGTGCCAGCGACTTTGAGTTTGGTGTGGATCCCAGTGCTGATCCAGAACTAGCCCTGGTAAGAATGTCGTTTAAGTATTTTTGAAACAGAGAATCACAAAATAATGTTGTTGTCCATTGATGTAGGCCCTGCGTGTCTCGATGGAGGAGCAGCGTCAGAGACAGGAGGAAGAGGCCCGGAGAGCTGCTGTTGCATCAGCTGCCGAGGCTGGCGTGCCCACTCCCAGCGCAGACGGTAGGAGGCAGCTAACAAGGCGCTAATTTTATAATGGCATTTTATAATAGTTCTTTTAATTTTTGACTGTAACAGACACAAAGAATGAACCTTCACAGAAAAGACATAGATATTTTCTGTTACTGTCTCTAAACTGCTAAACTATTGACAAGAGGATAATTTTTCACTTTAAATTCTGATTCAATGTTAATAATTTTATCCAATGGTTTTGATGCAGCATAAAACTGCTATTTGAATTTGAATGAAATGCTGATGTTTTCCCTTGATGATATTTTGCTAATTCTCTGTATATGTTTTCTTACAGAGTCAGAAGAAGCTTTACTTAAAATGTCAGTGTCTCAGCCTGACACTGGAGCTGCAGTTCCTGACTTCAGCAGCATGACAGAAGAGGAGCAGATAGCCTATGCCATGCAGATGTCTCTGGCTGGAGGAGGTAGGACCTTTACTTTAATAAAACACTGACACTAGTCCAGGACATTCAAAATTGTGAACTGTAACCTAATACATTTGTGTATTTTAATAGAATATGCAGAGATGGACACAGGAGGTGCTATGGACACTACAGAATCAGCCAAGGTAAATTTTTTTATGTTATTTGCTTGTTTTTCATTTTTATGTTTTGCCTATACATTACTTGTCTGAGATATGTAACTTTTTGTTTATTTTCAACTCATTCAGGAGGAAGGTGACTATGATGTGATGCAGGATCCTGAGTTCCTGCAGAGTGTTTTGGAGAATCTACCTGGTGTTGACCCTAACAATGAAGCCATTCGCAACGCTATGGGCTCCTTGGCATCCCAGACAGGAAATAAATCTGACACCAAGAAAGATGAAGAGAAGAAGAAATGATGAGGATACGAGTGAAAAAAGACATTATATCTCCTAAATAAAATAGCATCTTTTAACAAATACAGGATTTTTTCAAGTTTTCATACTAAAAATGATTGAAAGCTCAGCATGAAAACATCATCTGACACACAGGCGCTAGCACTTCCAGTATTGTATTAATCTGTTGTGTCAAACCTGACTGCCCTTAATAACTTACACCATTTCCAAAAGGTTTACTGACTTGCTGTTGATTTTATCTAAGGGATGGTTCTATTGTGGCAGGTTTAAACAAACGTGGCCATTCTTATGTTATGTGTTGGTGTTTTCAATAAAAGAAATGTGCAAATGTATTTTGTTGGTATTTGTATTTGTTCTTACATCAGTGGTGAACATAAGTTTAACTTAATTTGGGGGCAATTTATGGGACGGTAAATTATTATTGTGGCACTGGTAAATCATGGTTATTGAATGTTGGAGATACATTAAAAACAATGCAACCCTTTTTATCCATGAAATATTTTACTTTTTTTAAAAAAAGTACAGATAAGCATGTGCGATTTATGGCACACCTAGTGGAAATAAACATTACGTGTCGTTTGCAGCATCTTCACTGTTTTTCCCAGCTCAATGAGAACTGACCTGATTGGTTGCCCCTGGTCACGTGACAGGAAGCGCAGCATTTTCAACTGAAAACGAGCTAGGATAGTCGGGAATCGCTTATCCAGGTAAACAATCAAAATCCACAGAATACTCAAATAATATTACCCTCACTGACAGTATTTCTGGTTTATAATCGACCCTATAAACCCCTGGGTTAGATCCATACCAAACCATCCTGCAGCAGACAGCTGTGGTTGCTCTTAAATGGCGAGCGCTAGCTGTTAGCTAAATGACCCCTCTCTGTCTTGGCTGAAGCTCAGCGGCCAACTCGCCAGTCTCGCACGGGGAGAAATATCTTTAGCTCAAAATAGCAAAGTGCCCAGCATACAGGCGTTTTCCAGGCTGCATTGTGAATTGCAATATAGCCAAAACAATGCACACGGTGAAAACAATGCACGAGTAATATCTTTCATTCAAAGCAAACACAGCTGTGCCTGTTTCTAAAACAAGGATTGGTTACCGTCGCTAGCCCGCTAGCTCGCTAATGAAATTGCTAGATGCTAGGTTAGCCAGTTCCCCAAAACAAGCTAGGTTGCTGCATCATAATGTGCAAAATCACGAGAATTGTTCACAAGCTATACCCGATACTTAAATCCAACAAATAAATGTGTGCAAATGTTCTGCAGCTAATCATTGTCCTCCTTACGCATGACTGTCTTTCATTGTGTATGTGTGAGAGAGCTGGTGGAGAGCACAGATTTATATGATGGTTGAAAATGGTAATAGGTCATTCTTCTATGAATACGGGTGTTTTTTGGTGCTATTTGGACATTTGCTACAAACAATTCAAAATAGACAACCAGAAGACATGTCTATATGGCTTAAGCATATAATATTTAGTAAATTTCTGCAGTAAGCTCATTGGTTATGTATTTTTGCAGGAGTCAATCCCGGCATGGGGGACATGAAGACCCCAGATTTCGATGACCTTTTGGCTGCGTTTGACATTCCTGACATAGATGCCAAAGAGGCCATCCAGTCAGCCCCAGATGAGGCAGAGGCACCCCATGGTGGAGCCCCGGGTTCAGCTTTGGGGAAGCCAGAAAGTGTGGTTGGTGTTGGATCATCTTTAAGACCACCAAGCCCTACAGACTCACAGGCAGACACTTCAATTGTGAGTGTGATTGTAAAGAATAAAGTGCGCACTGTAGATGGGGCAGAGGGAGAGACTGACCAGGACCCTATAGATGTCATCACAGGAGTGGATGTGGGACCTCGCCTCGGTGCTTGTGCTACTGGGATGCCCGAATCAGAGGCACTAAACCACAATGGTTTCGGGACATCTGGTGTGTCTTCCTCCCTTGCACTCAATCAATCAAATGGAGCATCGTGGTCTGTCAACAACAATAAAGTATCTTCAGAAACTGGTGGAGCCAAATCTCACAAACAGGGAGGCAACATTTTCAATAGACTAAAGCCTCTGGTGGCACAGGGTTCGGGAGATCCAGTGGGTCGAGCCAGGAAAATGCAGCTTCTACAGCAGCACCACCAACAGCAGCAGGACACAGGACAGGAGAGGCCAGATGCAGTCAAAGCATCACTACCTTCATCATCTTCTATACCTGCTGGGTCCTCTCCACTGGCTGCTGCTGGACCTGTTGGACTAGCCTCACCTTTTTTCCCTCCTTCAAAACCTCTTCTTCCAACTCCATCACTCCCACTGCACTCATCGCAGCCTTTTAACGGTGCTGCCAAAGGTGTATTTCAGCACCCACCAGCAGATGAGGAAGACTCGGATCCAGATTTAGGAAGCCCCTTGGTAATTCAAGAGACCCCCGACTCTCCCACCTGCACTGAGCTAAACCGTAGGTACAAGTCTGATTCAGCTCAGCCATCTTCCTCTATTGCTCCTCATCCGAAACCTGGGGACACTTCTTCTGGGGCATCTTTGGCTGTGTCTACGACCCAGTCTGGTACAACACAGAGCCCACCTCGAGAAGAGCGGCATCCCGAGCATGTTATTGAGGAAAGAGACTCACCAGAAAGTCCAGAACCTGAAATTCCCAAATCTACTGCTCAAGTTCCAGCCAAAAGGTGCTTGAGTCCTGCTGTAGCCTCCAGCCCTCCTCCTTCTGAACTGAGAGAGCCCAAAGAAGAGGAGGAAGAGATGGAAGTTGGTAATGGCATTGACAGGGTAGTGGATGGTAAAACAGATGAAAAGGCAGAAAATGCAAAAAACGGTGAGGAAAAAATGGATGTAGAATGTATAAAATCGAAAGCACCAGAAGATGAAACAAACTCTACTCCAGCCGCTTCTGGGACACCATCCCGACCGCTCAAAGTGCGAATAAAGACAATTAAAACCTCCACAGGGGGAATTACTAGAACTGTCACAAGAGTGGCAGCAAAGGCAGGAGCGGAAAAGGCTGGGGAACATAAAATTCTATCAAACAAGGGCCCAAAAAATGACTCTGGACAAACATCTTCACAGAAAGTTAGTGCCCTCAATGCTCTACCAGTGTCCACACTTGCAGCTAGCAGTGTGATGTTAGCAGCTGCTACAAAGGTCCAGAATAAAATGGCTGCATCTGAAAAGGCCAAGGTCTCGGCTACTGCGGTTAGCATTACAAAATCTGCTGCTTTACCTGCAACTCCTGCCGTGGCCTCGACTCCCAAGTTTTCAGTTGCCGCTGGTGGCATAAGTGTGCGCACGGCCACTAAAAAAACAGCCAATGGAGGCAGTGGTACTATCATCACTAGCAGCCTCCAGCCTAGTAAACCCGCTTCTATTGTAAACAGTACTGGCGCAGTCATCTCCCGCAGTCAGTCTAGTCTAGTGGAGGCTTTTAACAAGATTTTAAACAGTAAAAACCTCTTGCCCAGCTACAAGCCTGACCTCTCTTCCCCTCCCCCTCCGGAGTGGGGACTGCCTCTCCCCGCCACTGGGTACCGCTGCCTGGAGTGTGGAGACGCCTTTGCCCTGGAACGAAGCTTGGCGCGGCATTACGACAGACGATCACTACGGATAGAGGTGACATGCAACCACTGCGCAAAGAGGCTGGCCTTTTTCAACAAGTGCAGCCTGCTCCTCCACGCACGAGAGCATAAGGAGCGCGGACTGGTGATGCAGTGCTCTCACCTGGTCATGAGGCCCGTCACTGTGGAGCAAATGATCGGACAGCAAGACATTACACCCATTGGTGGTAAGAATATGTGTTGTCATGTATGTTTACGCCCAAGATCTCATTTGTGCAAATGTGTTGCCATTCATTGTCAGTCAGTGCAAGTGAAAAAAAAAAGAAATTGTTTGGCTGATCACACTTGTAAAATCAGAATTTGAATCTATTCATTGATTGGATTATTGTAATTAGTTTACAAACAGATGCATTCAGAAATACCCAATTCCCGTAAGACTGAATCATTTATTAGTTAGTGTTTTAATGTTAGACCTGGTGGACTCGTCAGAAAGCTTTAAAACCTTCATGTTGTTTGGGGTTGTATAATCATAACAAAGCTATTTTGTATACTGTAAATAAATTCTGATTTTATATACCACTCCGCTGATTATGAAGTCACCCAAAGCACAAAGTCTTCCCCTTGAATGAAAGAATGAATGATTGTGCTACCAATTATTGGTGGAACAAAAAATATGGATAATGTCTCATTTCATCTGTGATTGTCCTCATTCACCTTCTTCCATCTCGTCTTGTGTCTGTCCATCTTTTTGGCTGACCAGGCCTGCTTTCCTCTTCATCCTCCTCTCCTCCAGTCTCCTCTTCCTCCGCCGCTGCCTCCGGGACATCCTCCAACGCCAGCCCCAGGAAGGACACTACATCTCCGGCATCAGCTCAGCCCCGTACAGTTCGCCGTACACCACAGGGCCCACAGGCTCTGATGCCTCTGCCCTGCAAGAAGGCCGAGGGTCTACAGTACAACAACTTCAAATGTCCCGAGTGCCAAACGCAATTCAACGGCAAGGCAGAGCTGGTCACGCACTTTCAGCAGATCCGTGCTACTCCCAACTCGGTACGTTTTAAAGATGAAGGTTTTCTAAAATAAGAAATTGTTTAATAAATGCTTAAAGTTGACTATTTGGCCATGCTCAGTGTTGCTAGGATTGTCAAAAGTAGGACTTTCATTTCTCCACATTTTTAACATTTTACGGAGGTGTGTGGGTACACTTCCTCCACCTTGCCTAATTCCATGAATGTGTTATAGTGTAGTGTTTGGTGCAATATGGCAGATTTTTTTCTACTATTCTGATCTTTGTTTTTCTTTTAATTAAGACATGTACGCAGTGCTCGCCTCCGATGATGCTGCCAAACTCCTGCGCCCTGTCCGCTCACCAGAGGTTTCACAAACACAAAGCTCCTCACGTCTGTCCCGAATGTGGAGGCACTGCTCGGCAGAACAGCTTCCAGACACACATGGAGGAGGCCTGTCTGCACTTCGCCCGGCGCATTGGCTACAGGTTAGATTTGCATGAATGACATTGCACTTTTTAGAGGCTGCTGATGACGCAAAAAATGCAAAACATGAATTAGATTTCAGTTTCATGGGAGTCTGCTGAGCTACAAGTGAGGATATTAGAGTAGATCGGTTTGTAAAGAATAACTCTTTTAAACTATCACTTCTTTTTTTATGAAATATTTCCATTTAACATTAAAGATACAAAAAGTGTCTTTTGGTTCATTAACTTTATGTGATTCTGATTTGATGGCACTTTCATAATTAGACTAGTTTTATTAGCGTAATTCAGTGTTTTTTGCAATACGTCAAGTCTGTGTGAATATGGGGGGAGGGGAAGAATTTATTCTTAAAATACTTTGAATCCACTTCTTCATTAAAGTATAAAACATATAATCTGTAATATTATGATTCTGCCTAGGTGCCCAAGCTGCCAGGTTGTGTTTGGCGGCCTAAACTCCATCAAGTCCCACATTCAGACGGCTCACTGCGAGATCTTCCACAAGTGCCCCAGCTGCCCCATGGCCTTCAAGTCCTCGCCCAGCGCCCAGAGTCACATCAGCACACAGCACCCCGCACTCACAGGGGGACAGGCCAAGTATGGACACCACCCAAATTAGGGGTGTTTGATATAGTCTGATTTACGACAGTTATGACAATGTACTAAGCTGGAAGGATTGTTGAATCGTGACTTCTCTCTTTCCACAGAATGATCTTCAAGTGTGTGATGTGCGATACAGTTTTTACCCAGAAACCATTGCTGTACATGCACTTTGACACTCATTTAGCCAAACAAAAAGTACATGTTTTCAAGTGTCCTGACTGTGCCAGACTGTATGTTCAGAAGGGTTCAATGATGGAGCATATCAAGGTCAGCTTAATTAATTTATCAAGATTTGTTGAGAAAATATTGAAAAATCCTTGCCTTTCTGTGTTGCCCATTCAGTGCATCACACACTGAATGCGGTGTCAACAAAGGCATACAGCAAACTCTTGGATCGGCCTTAGCAGGGTACCCCGCCGGTGGCCTTGTCCTAAGTTCTATCCCAAGGACATTTTGAGTTATTTTGTGATGTGATGTTTAAGGGGAACTGTTGATTGTTTTGGTAATTTTATAAAAGTAATGTCTTTATACAGTATATGGTAATTTAAACACTGCTATTAGAATGGGACAATTTGAGCTTCAGTAATGGTAGGCCTACTAATAAGACAATAAGCTCATATTTGGATCAATAGACATTTGATTTATACAGAGTAAAACTTATTAGATATTACTGCTACTTTTTAATACCATCACTAACGGTGCTGGCAATTCTAAAAAAAATACCAGCTATAATACTTAAACATAGTAGAAATGTTTTATGCAGTAAAATTACATACCCAATTCAAATAAACATGTCTTTTCTCTCCCTTAGACTGATCACAGGGGTCTAATAGCCAAACAGGAAGTGCAATCTGACACCAACTCTGCCCCAGGAACCGGTAATGCTGGTCCCTCTGGGGTTAAGTCCAAGTCTTCTGTAAAACCAGACAACTCTGACGGAGAGGACTGGGGCCGTGAGCAGGAGGACGAGGAAGAGGAGGAGGATGAAGACGATGACGATGAAGATTATGAAGCTCCCGGGAGTCACGCCGCTGCCATGGCCAACCAATCAGAGTGGACCTGCCCTCAATGTCAGACCACCTTTACGGACAATGAGGACTTTCTCAGCCATGTCAAAATGGAGCATGGCAAGGTATCAACAACATTACATACCTTTGTTAAAATGAAAAAATAAAAAAGGTAATATTGCACGTTTTCTAATATAACCTGTCTGTTTTACCCTGAAGTTCCCGTGCCGTATTTGTGGAGGAACATTCAGCACATCTTCCAGCCTGAGACGCCATGAGCGTGTGATCCATGAAGGCAACAAGCGTGTCTTCCGTTGCCAGTAAGTCTCACTGCTGACGCAGTAGCCTTGAGAGAATAGGTGAACCGTTACAACTTCATCAATGAGCTTTACTTTTAAACGTATAAACTTGGATTTGTTGTGTTGCAGATACTGCACAGAAGGCAAGCGCACCTTTGGAAGTCGGTTCCTACTGGACAAGCACATTCGACTTCATCACCGAAACACAGAGGTGAGTGCAGGCTTAGGCAGATGTTCTACATCAGTTACAGTGACCATTGTAAAAACAAGATAATTACACAGATTATGTTGTTAGTAGCACTATCTTTTATACATTAATTGTAAATATTAAATGGTAAATCTGACAATATTGTCACAGTTGTTGAAATTGATTTTGGATTCTTGTGTTGTCAGGGTGCTCCCATGACGAGGAAGCGTGCAGCTGTAGGTGCAGATGGTCCTGGCAGTTCGTCTGAGCTTGATGGTGAGTGCGGTCCCCCTGTCGTCCGGGACGAGGACGAACACCCCTCAGAGGATGGAGAGGAAGGAGGTGGTCCCGCAAAGAGAACCAGAGCTTCTGTAGCCTCTACATCAACAGCGCCCCCTGGAGACATGGAGGAAGAAGACAACATTTTCCGCTGTGTCCCATGTGGCTTTTCCACTGAAGACGGGGCGGAGTTCCAACGCCACATCCCGCAGCACCGCGGGGACACGGCCTCTTTCCAATGCCTGCAGTGTGGCGTGTGCTTTGCGTCGGCCGGCTCTTTGGGCAGACACCGCTTCATCACTCACCGTGTTCGGGACACCCACAGCGAGGGAGAGCGCAGCGCCCCCAAACCCCACCCCGGTAGCACTCCGGACGGGTCGCCGGCCGCCTCCCCTCAGGCTATGGCCGAGGAGGTGGAGGGTAACCTGACCTGCAGAGTGTGCGGGCGACGTTTCGACAAAGCCTCGGACCTCAACACACACTTCAGGACGCATGGCATGGCGTTCCTCACAGCCCACAAGACGGACAAGCCCTAGTAGAGACGGGACGAGAACACGTACAGAAAATGAATGTTAAATGAAAGATAGCTGCTTCCTGTGCAGTTTTTAAATCCCCTATAAACAGTTTTAACTCTATCTATGGCACCTCTTCTGTGAGATTGTAACTGCATGTTTGGTCATGTTTCTGGTCACTTACTGAACGCACCTGTGATAAACCTATAGCGCGGAAAGGCATTATATATTATCAACCATAAACTGTGTCCAAATTCATCATGTCCTTCATTTCCACCTCTGCACTGACTGTAGCCACCTGCCTGTTTACTCATGTAACACTCCTGCCAAGGTTATTCTGCAATTCTTATTTGCCTTGACTCCATTTTATTCAGCTGACTTCATGTCTTTTTTACCAGCTACATTATCCAAAACACATACAACAAGAAGGGGTTTGCTTTAGGAAATCAACACTGTTTTTATGTTGCTAAAATATTGTAATATTTATTTATACGAGACACATTACTGCTGTGTGAGTCTGCTATTAGTCTAGCGTGACATACCTGCAACACAAAGACATGAAAGAGGATTATCTGAAGACGTTTTTATGGAGATGAGTTTATTGAAGGCCTGTAACCTGTTAAGTGTGAAAAAAATGTGTAATTTTGTTAATTGTTAAGCTAGGAGGGAAATGGGTCAGTCGTTTGAACCATAGTATATACTTCACTTCAGACTTTATTAGAGATGCATTTAACTGTTTGTAAACAATCTTTTTCCCATTAAAGTTGAAGTCTAAATTAATTTGTGTTACACTTGGGAAAATGTTGAGTTTGGTAAATTATTTGTGCCAGATTGGCTGAATAGCTGTCATATTTGTTTACATTTTAAGCCCTTTGCCTAAATGACAAAAAATTACTTCTGGGACTAGGCAACATTGTCTAACCTTCTTTTGTGCCTTTTTCTTTTTCTGTGTTTTGACAATTTTTCTCAAGTTTATTTTGTCAACTTTCTTTACGTCTAAATACATTGTTGCCATGTAATTTATTTTTCTTAGCATTTTACAAGCAGTCAAACATGCATCTCTAATAAAGTGGCCAGTGGGCTTATTTGTACTAGTTTGCCATGTAAATACATATAATTACACTAAAAGAAAGTGCGCTGGTTTTAGTAACTTGCTATGATAATGTGAATACGTATAGTATTTGTATTTGTACTGTTCCCTTTTTTCCAAACACATTGAAGTTTAAAAGAAAAGAAAAAATCTCCCCCAGAGGTAGTTCTACATGTAATTACAGATTGAGTGGTCGGGGGTTGTGTTGTCTTAATGTGTATGAATACAAATGTTTATCTATGGGAGACGGTTGTTTTTTTATTGACAGAATTAGTGCTTGCTGTTCACATTTCTTTTCTATGTTACAAAAACAGCCTTCATTGTGAAACGACGGAGGCCTATGGGTGGATTACTTTTGTTTGTATCTTTTATATGTCATGATATCATATTTATATAGCTCTATAGTGAAAACTTCATGTCATCTTTTCCATGGTTGTGGTCTGCTTGCTGAAATGCCATACACTTTTGTGCTGTTTCGAATAAATGTGTAAAACAGAACGCATCTGTAGCATGTTTGTCAAGTTTGAGTTAGCCATATACCCATTTACTTTGCAAAATAAAATGGGTAAGAAATCCACTTTACACAACAATAATTCCCACCAATCCTGGCAGGACCATATCAAATACAGTTAGATAATCTATTTACAATCTATACAGACAAAATTTCAAACTACTTTTTTAGAATTTCTATGAGAATGCAAAAGAATGTCTTCTAGTAGTTCTCAAAACCATTTACCTTGTTAATCATCTTCTGCTTTTTCTGCATAGTCTGTTCCAACAACAATGAGTTACAAAGTCTAAACAATTAAGGACTAACCCATGACTAAATGAGAACTAAAGAAAATTTAAACCAGGTCTAAATGACTAATACTGCTATATTATATTATTATTAGCATTGATCTAAACCAGGTCAACACCAGATGTGGCTAAACAATGTTGTATTCCATTCACAAGATCAGAGCCTTGTTAAGGACTCCAAAGTACCATTGAAAAGAGCCCAAGTACCACTACAGTTTGAGAAACACTGCATTTCAACACATTAATGTATTCTGGCAGTGGAAGGAGGCAAAAGTACTTATAACCCACAGTAACACAGGGAAGACATGCAGACTCCACTCAGATCTAAACAGGTTTTTCACTGTTAGGCTGCTCCATCTCCAGTCTGGTGTTCCCTTCACTGATTTCTTCACACGATGTCTTTAAACTGGGATGGTGCACTTCAACCATCAGCTGATAGATCAGACTCCCCAGCAGCGCCCCGACACATGGAGCCACTAAAGGCACCCACCACCAGCCTCCTCCGGCCCTGCCATGACGGGACAGCAAGACATTACCCACTGGAAGAATGACTACTATAAACACGACTTATCAGTATCAATAAGGACTTTTTCAACTGTAAAAGATACCAGTGGTGGGACATAGCTGGTATGATTTTTGACCATTCACTGTAAGGTAGATCCATTTACCTATTTGTGAACTTAAAAAGCTAATTAGCCACATTGCCAATGGGTTTCACCTTAAATTTAAAATAAGCATCAAAATTGAGAAGAAAGTAGATCTATGTGATGAACATGGCGTGACTGTTGGTGGCAGGCGGGTCTACCTTGCAAAGTGGCCAAACCATAAACAATAGCAAGTATGAAATCATTAAAAAACATTAAAAGTAGATTAATAAAAAAGTGCAGTTATGGGGTACTATAAAAGTTAATTCTTCTTTTGACTGTATCATAAGGGACAATTCAAGCTTCTTGTCTTTTTCTCACTTGAAGACATCTGCTCCCCATCCAGCGATGTACGTGAACAGTCTGGGCCCAAAGTCCCGGGCAGGATTGAGGGCGTAGCCACTGTTGGAACCCATAGAGACCCCTATGACCATCACCACGGCCCCCACCAAGACGGGTTGAATACCATCCGGGAGCGGGCCCTGTCCCTTGTCACCGAGGGCCAAGACACAGAGAAGCAGAGCAGCAGTGCCTATCACCTGGATACAGAGAGAACATGCCCTCTGAGGTTTAAGGTAACATACACAGTGGACAGAGTTTCCCAAGATGGGGTCCAGGGTCCCCGGGAGAGGTCACAAGAGTTCCTAGGTGGCCACAACACTTTGGTCTGAGGTTGTTGTGGTGTCATATTTACACTTTCTTCTGGTTCGCATGGAGACAGATTTTGCCAATGTTAACACGTTTCAGTCTTTTCTTAGCCTTGCTTTTCACAACAACTGAAAATGATTTATCATTAGCCATATGCTAAGGCCCTGAACCACAGTTTGTGAAACAGAGCAGTTCTCATACTTTTCACACCAAGCAATACTAAACAATGTCTAAAGAACGTCCAAATTAGATGGTCTGAGTACCACCAATGAGAGCCTACCAACGGTATGCGTACCACAGTTTAAGAACCAATGCTCCAGACTGTTTCATCCAAATGTGTGACATTAAGCTGTACCTGATCCACAAAGCCTCCCCACAGACTCAGATAATCAGCAGGAAAAGTGCAGAAGATGCCGGCTGTGGCCGTGGAGCCGGTCACTGTCAGCTCTCCTCCACTGTACGCTCGGATGGCATCTGTAGGCATTCACACAAGGACAAATTTATTTATGTAGCTAAAACCCAAGTGAGAGATGGAGAGAGGTATTAAATAATCTTAAAAAGCTCAAAATAAAAAATGGTTTAATAATAAATCTCTAACTCTCGTTCTATAATAAAGTAGGTTGTCTGTGGTCTGCAAAGGCCAGGGGAAGGACTTAAGTAAAACTTCCCTGACCTTATTATATTGGTTAAAGTGGTATCCGACAAACTCTGATTTGATGTTGCTGTAGAGACCAGGGAAGGGAGTAATAATAATAATTAAGACATATAATCTACATTACATCATCAAACAAAGTCAGAGAAAGCATTTTAACATTTTTTTAACAAATTTTTGTTTTTGTAAACCTACAGGCTGCACCTTTACAGATATAGCCGGTCTGAACAAACACTGATGAATGTTAAATGAATGCTCACCGTAGTACTGCAGACCTACTGTGGCCGCGGCCAGAAAAGCTCCAAGAAACTGGAAGAAGACGTAAAATGGCAGCTTCATCCAGGAGTGTCTGCCCAGAGCACACAGACTCAGAGACACAGCTGGGTTCAGATGAGCTCCTGCAAAAGACCAATGTAAGTCCTCCACTGGCTTCAGATTTAGTACTGTTTATCATATTATTATGTATCAGGTGGACATTTTGACAACTTTTCTTGTCTCCCCCCTTAAAGTATTTTATCTCAACTTTGATATGTTATCTTAAACTTTGGGGACAAATGCACGAAATATAATAAGCAGAGGTGGACTGTCATGACTCATGAGTTAAATTGGCTTTGTAGAAAAATATCCAACTTATCAAAAACCTTTTGGATAAATTGTACTTTGAAAACATCTGCTTACAATTTACTGGTCTCAACTTTACTTGGTTTTACATTTACACTTTAGCCTCAAGTCTTACCCGAAACTCCCCGAGCCACAAAGACCCCAAAAGTGACTCCCAAAGAGAATCCCAGGTTAATGGAGAGGTACTGCCCCTTTTGTTCCTGGGTGATTGTTACCTGGGCAACAGAGCCACATCCGAAAAGCTGGAAATGTATGATATTAGAGAAGATTTTTTAAGTAGGACTCACTGTATACTGTATAGCACTGAAAAGAGTGTAACAGTTTCAGATGCATCACATTTAACATCACAATTTTACAGTATAATAAGAATCATGTTACAAGATACTGCAATCATGATACACACTCAGGGTTTTACACATTTTTCTGATACTATCATGTTTTCACAAGCAATACTATATACCCTACTATAGTAGTAGTAGTAGTAGTGTATTGAAATTATGTAAAAACAGGATCATTTCAAAATGTGTCATGATGAAACATGATAATCAGTATCTTGTAGATTCAAGAGTTATTAGCACCTTGTAAAAATGTTAATTTTGTGTTTTGTTTTAAGTTGACACTTATCTTGGTAAAATGTGTAATCTTGTAAAAACATCATCTTTTTTATCTGTTTTCTTGTTAAAAACTTGATGTAGCTGAAATGT
>JAVQKG010106626.1:0-21626 GCA_036025885.1 Hypseleotris bucephala
GCACTGCATTTAATCAAGTGTCATATAAAACCTAGCCTGTACTGTATGTTTCAGGTTGTAAGCATTTCTGCTATGTAGTTCTTTCCCATTTACATGTCTGTGTTTGTCTGTTTTCAGGACAATATCATCTACAAATTGAAAATGTACAACTAGAAGATGATGCCACCTTTAACTGTCAAGCAGGTCGCTCTGAAAGCAGTGAGCCAATTATATCCAACCTAGCTTGGCTCAACATACTAAGTAAGCGTTATTATCTTACATAAACACACCACAGAAGCTAGTACTCTGCATATGAAGCATTGTAAAATGTTAAATTTAAAAGTAAAAAGGATCTCCTGATTTGAGCCATTTTATTGCATAATGGAAGAGAAGCCACTAAAGCTAATTGTTTGTTTATTGATCTCCTGTGAATGGAGAAGCTATCTTGTTTTGCAGTGGTACACAGCTAACATGCTAAGAAAGAAGCTCCGGAAAGCTCCTAGGCTTTGGTAAAGTTGCATCACAAGGCAGAATGAAGCATGCTTAGGTAATAGTGTATGCTCATGGTACAGTAGCATGGAACAGGCCTTATTACATGGGAGAAAAATTCAAATGTAAAATATCAAGGAAAGAGTAGCCTGGTAACTTTTCAAACATTATTTATAGCTTCCAAGGTGTCATCCACACATGTTCCACAAGGTCCAAAGCTTTAACCAGCCGTACAATAGAAAAGAATCAGACGAATTCTCTGTCAGCCTTGGGGCCATCTATGTCTCAGCCTTGCACAAGAAGAAATTATAACTGCAGTGATTGAAAAGTTCCCTCTCGCACACAAGCTGGAAAAGATGTAATTGTGTGACTACACTGGACCACCTGTTGTCATTTTATAACAACCGCTGTCTCTCTCTCAGTCTGCCTATACGCCAGGCTTGTGGGAGTAAGCCCATATGTGGCAGTGGGGAAGGAACTCGATACCTTTTCTTCTACAGCCAGGCACTTCATTTGCTTATACCCCCCATTCTTCATTCTCTTCGTCACACCATTTCGCCCGTTTCTTTTCAGGCTTGCACTTTGGCGACTGTGGAGAAGGGTTTTGTGAAGAGATGGGGTGGTGTTGAGGGGGTGCTGGGGGGTTGCTGTGGTGATTCCAGACAACCCCACTCTTCTTCTCCTATGGGAAGAGAGCAGCTTTTTCTGACATGAGCAGGGCCGTGGGAGGCATGGCGGCTGGTGCGGGATAGGAAGAGTCCCATAGACGCCCCTTTAACCTTTTTGAATGCCTCGTGTCTTGCAGCATGAGGTACACCTGCACCCACAGAAGGGCTAATTCCCACATTTGTTACTACGACACATTTTTGCTATTGCATTGGGGCCGCATTGACTTAACACCATCACTTGTAGCTTTGTTGAAAAGGTCAAAATGTGTGGGAATTGTGTTGTATGTTGCAGCAAGGATCACTGGTAGTCTTATTTGTCATGCCTGAAAGTGACTGCTGCTTGCGTGTTTCAGATAATGCCCACATCAGAGTCCATGTGGCCGTCCTCAGCTGGTGTTTTTGTCCGCTGTTACTGGGAACACTATCCAGCTGTGAGATGCACAGTTGCAGCTGTGTTCCGACAAAAAGGGCCGCAAGAGTTTAAGGATTGACTGGGAAAAAACGCAGAAGCCTCAAGCCCAAAGTTCTGAAGGGTCATTTGTTCCACGCCACCAGCTCGACTGATTCAAAATACGTGACTAATCAGGGCTTTCATGATGAGCTGATGAATTCAATCTCATGTTAGTGCTGAACTGGGACTGGAAACTCTGCATCTTTTTGAGCCGCACGCGCTCTGATGAGTTCCCCGCGGACTTCTCCATCACCGAACTACAGCTCCTGGGGCCCCAACACCCCTCGCCAGTCAAGCATGGCCGTATCCCATCAAGCTCGGCATCAAATCAAAACACTATAAACTCTTTATGATGAGATACAGTGGAGGGTGAGAGGATGAGGGGGTGGGGGATGCATTGTGAAAACAAAACAGAGATTGCTGCTTGAATAATTGGATTCTTAGGTCAGAGGGAGTGGTATCATGACGGGCTAATTCGAGATGGATCGCTACGGGCAGTAAATAGCGGGGACGCGGGCAAAAATGTCAATATGTCCTATCTATGGTTTTTACAAAGATATGTTTTCAAGACATTTTCATTGGCGCAAAATAACCCCTGTGTGTTTTTGCCTTCCTGCAGAGCTTAGATAGGGGATTACCACAATAGGCAGCTCAAGTGGCAGTGAGTAAGCCATGACAATAACAAACGATACCCCCAACACCCCTCTGCAGAAACTTACCCCACACTAATTCTGTCACATACCTGCCACATTCACTGTCTCGGTTTATACCATTAGCATTAGCATTTAATCCTATTAATGAACAACTTGCACTCCCCATCCACAGACATGCCCGCACACATGCCTTCTGCAAATGTTCAAAATACGCTCATTTGATGTGTTCTGGTTTTAGACACTGTTAGTCATCCTGTTGCCATAGATTTAAGAGAAGTGTGTGTATATGTAAGCGTATTATCAGTACTGTTGGTTGGAGGTTAGAGGACAATTTAGGAACTAGGGCCGTGGTGAGTTTTTTTTTTTTTTTTTTTTTTGCAGTAGCTAATGAGTTTAGCACTTGAAGAGTATATAATGAGCCTTTATTTTGCAATTCCCTGTTATGAATAATGGAGAAAGTTATAAATGGGGAGCACATAAGCAACGTCGAACATGGTGACATATTTCCCCTTTGTTCTTGGAGAAATTCTGACAGTTACCCAAGATGTAACCAAATCAGAGGATGATGTGTTAAACATTAGTGAGCGGTGGGCACATTACAGATTTATAGTGTAAGGGTTAGTGAGGCAAAGGCTGTAGCAAAAAGTCACACTAATAGCACTTTAAAAACCTCCTGCTTCTTCTTCTTCATTTGAACTTTGCATAATCCTAAATCTCATTAAGGTACATTTACCTCTGAGTTGCTTCATTTTGCATGTGATGCCTATGACCGTAATGGCCATTTGGGGAGGGATACTGTCAAATAGAAGTCTAACTGTATTTTAATGGACTTAAAAACAAAAGGTATGAGCGGCAGTGAGAGTGGGGGCGGGTAAAGAGGAGGTCCTTTTTCTATCCGAGACACCTGCTCCACTCTTAGCCCCGAACAGAGGGGGCCCAGACAGAGGCTTTCATAGCCAGAGATCACACACCTGAGACCTACAGTGCTATGATGAATGCGTGTATATGTGCAGATTTGTATGTGGACTTTTCTTCCACATAAAATCAATGGCTCAGTTTGGTCTATTTGATCTTAAGAGGCCTGATCTTTTTGCAGCCATTATATTCTTAATTTAGCATAACAAGTTATTCACAGAGTATCATATCCTCTGGGCACTAATATTTTCCGCAAAATCAGCTTCAGATCACATGCTCTGTCTGTGCACACACCAATGTCTGTTTTTAGACTTGAATTAATGTGTTCTGCATCAGTGTGTTTGTGTCCTCAAATCCACTTGACTTCATGTTTGGATCTGTGTGAGAAAAGTTGTAATCGTGTAAGTTATATTTATTTATATTATGATATATCCAGTAATATGTGATTCAGATGCTTACTATAATATATTATACAGATTATATGGATGTGCTGCTAATAAAGCATGTTATGGTTAAATTAAGAAGGTAAATATGGGAAATAAAGAAGAACTTTACAACAATAATTTGAAAAAAATCAGTTTGATAATTGAAATTTAAGATAATTTTCCAAATTCAGTCAGTGTGTCCGTGTATTGACTGTTGAATTGATTTATGTGCGCCTCATGCCTCCTTCAATGTGTAGTCACTGTGCATCTCATCTGAACGTAAGGAGTGAAACTTTGTGCACTTCTATTTTGGGTTTATATATGCATTTTAAATCAGAGCAGCTCGAAAGCAGGAAAATACAGAGTGTGAATCAAAGACAGTAAAAAACAGGTGGAACAGGTAAGAGACAAAGACAGGCGAGAAATAGTTAATTAACAGAACAGTGTGGTTCTGCTGTCTATTCTTCGCTTCATATGTTTCAAGTGAGGGAGTTGAGCAGAATGTTATTTGTTGCTACCCACATGTGCTATCTATTGCGTTAGTGTGTTCATTCTGCGTGGACTGATTGGGTCACGTGGTTTGCCTGAGTGGATGTGATGGATGGGGGGCTGTTATTCTCAGTCCAAGCTTGAACACACCTACCCCCGCACTCCTGCAGTTCAACTGCAGTGGTCAAGAAGGATGGTGTGGGGAGAGGGGGTGGGCACAGTCTTCACTGAGTGATGATCAAGTGAATGAGAGATAAGAGGAATAGGCCAGCATAACTAATGGAGGGAAATATGAGATACCTGCCTGTCTAATTTAGAAACATATCAGTATTCTTATTTTAGAATTTGTTAGGCTGTTACACACTCCTCCCGCACAACAAGTGATGTGCCTGTGTACAGCGCACATGGCAGAGTAGCTTGAGAGTGCAGGGGCTGTCAATAGATGCATGGCCCAGTCATCTTCTCAGGGAAGAGGGGGGAAAACAAACAAATGCATCTCATTATTGCACCGTGCGCTTCTGCAGTGCTCTGGGTAAGCCATCACAGTCCACACAGATTCAATTGCTTCTTTTAAATCAGTTTGAAGCTGCAGCCACATCTCATCTGTCTCAATAGCAGACTAGAGCAAGTCAGTGACACTGCGCACAGCAACAGCTCCTCCTAGTGGTCAAGGCATACATTTATGTGCTAGAAAACAAAGAAGGTGCCTGGCAGGTTTAGTTTCATGCGGTCCAGCAGCTTACAGCCAGACCTTAGCAGTAGATTTATGGCAGAATTCAGCTGAAAGCCTTTTTGTGCTCCTGTTTCCCTCTCACCTGTCCCACCTGTCTCTCCTCACCTCTGCCACCTGTCTCTCCTCACCCTGCCTCATTCACACACATTCTTCCTGTACTTTCCAACTCCCTCTTCACACCAGCCTTTGCACTTAAATCCTGATAAAGGCACAGCAAACCTTGACAGCAGGCATACTTTCTAATCCTCCCACTTGCTAAAAACTGGCATATAACAAACAATCAGTTTTTGTAATGCAAGTTTTATTGACCTCTGCGTCCTGATAAAGAGTTACTTTCACATACGAAGACAGCGCTTTGATGACTACCCATTGACAGATTTTCTAATTTTCTGACAAATAGTTTTTAGTCTTTTGTGCTAAAAGCTTTTTCCCTCTCACTGGAATTCCTATTTATGGTCAGATAAAAGGATGCTAGAGTAGAACAGTGCAGAAGCAAAGAGTGCTTTGATCAGTGGAGAAAGCAGATATTTAGCTCGGGGCTGATCTGAGGAAGGGAGTGTTTGGTGTTTGCTATGATAGATTAGTACTGGTTCAGCTTCATCACTACCTCAACTCTGTATTCTCCTCTTGTCCACAATTTGTATTCTAACTTGACACAACAGCAAAGCTAACTGTAGTAAATCACTCAAAAAGATGACAGCGTAACATCCCAGTCATCTGTGATCGCAGCTGCTTATTTGAACCCAAATTTAATGTCATGAATAATATGTTAGTGCTGTGACAAATATAAAACCTGAGCTGCTGTCCCCTCTGATTCAGTTCCCCCTTCCAAGCCATACTTCGAGATGGACACAGAGCAGCACTGGGTGGCGGGCAGGAAGTATCCCATCATCTGTGTTGCCCCTGATGCAAAGCCAGAGGCGGAAATCACACTTTTCAAAGGTGAGTCATAGTTTCAACTCGGCTTAATGTGATAGAGATGCTGGGCTTGACAGTTCTGAGCTGCAGCCTCCCGAGCACTATATCATATTATACATTTAGATTTTCTATAGGTCACGGACCCATCGCTCCAACATAAAACACTGCGGAGAATAAACAAGCAAGCAAGTTCAGTAAAAGATTTCTGAAGTTAAATTCTTGGAAGGCAGAGTTGTGTGGGTCAGACTTTGAGTGGGAGGAAGTAGCCTGGGCTATCTGAATTTATCATATTAGACTAAACCCGTATGAAAACCTTTGCCATTTTCTAAATTTCTTTTTCTCCAGAATTTTGTTTTGCAATTAACACTAACCAAACACACAAAAAACAATCTATTTTGGCATATTTAAAACTATGGGGTGCAAAGTAAATTCAAAGTTGAGGAGAACAATGGGGAATTTGTTACTATAAAATTGCCCATATTGTTGTCTCTCTGTATATACCCCAGTATCAGCCCAGAGACTAAATGGCCATTGTCCACATTGGACCCACCTAAGGCCTATAGTAGTTGTGAAAGTCTCCAGTCAGCTACAACCTATAATGAGAATAGGTGGAAGAAGGTGGGCTAAATTTAAAGTGTAGTCTCAGCAATTATGGGTTAGTACACCACAAATGTTGTACTACTATCTGCCAAACCAGCACTCTCACATTGCCGTGTTTATAATTTCCTTGTACTTACAACTGGATAACAATGTCTTCTGTTCATGTGAGCGCATTTACACAGTCATCTTGCATTTTTTTCTTTGTGGGCATATTCCTCATTGTGTCTTGCAGATGGAGTGGAGCTGACAGGTGCAGAGTCTTTCACCATGTCTGGCTCAAAGGATAAGCTCCTGAACACGCGTGCCGAAGTAACGTATGTGCCCGTCCGTCTGCCAGCCTCATTCTCCTCACCGACCCGCTCCGTCTCTCTCCCAAGTCCGCCTTTGTTTCCTCTTGCTGTTCTCGTCTGCTTCTGTCTTAGTCAGTACAATGGATTTCTGTACACAGCAAACTGTTACTTGGCACTGTGCAACTGAATTAGCTTCTGTCAAATGCACAAAATTACATTCCCGGCAAGCGAGGCACATCTGATCCTCTGCCACTTCGCCAGGTGCCTATATGTTAACCAGAGACATAGATTTCTTATTATCCTACTTGTCTCCCCGGCGTCAAAAATAATAACCTCTTGTCATATTGTAGAGATAACATTGGTTTGCGAGGAGCGGCGACGTTGTTCCACTTGTATATATTGCAGAATGGCCAAGGTCTTAAGTAATATTGATGCTCAGGCTTCAGTTCACACTGAGCATTCGCAGCAGTAGGCCATGTGTGATTGTTGCAGGCTGACATCGCTCCATAATTTGATGCAGAAGATATATGCTGGAAATAAACCAAGCTTGGTATAGATGCAGTGTAATGGTATTGTGACTATAAAGGGACTTAGTGGAGCATTACAAAGATGCTTTTAGCTATGAGGTGCCGTGTGGGACAATATTATGAACATGGTCTCACACACCACATCTACAGTCTCACACATCACTACTAAGGTCTAACACACTGCATATAAGGTCTCATACACCATTATGTCCCGTTCACTTAATGAACAGTCACACACACCACATCCAAATTTGGGACGCGGAGAACCCGGGTTCGAATCCAGCACAGGGATTCCTTTTTTGTACTACAGTGTTTTTGTGTAATATTGGCTACACTGTTTTGACTCTAAATAAATTGGCTTTAATGTCAGATTGTCTCAAGATGTGTGTTATTTCATAGGTAAATTGCAAACACAACTGTATAAAACAGATGTGCGGTCTAAGGTTAAGGTTAAGGTAAAGGTACACTTTATTTTCCACGTAGGTAAATTTGTCCTCTGAAATTGACCCATCCTCAGAGCTGCTGGGGCAACCTGTCAGGAGCAGTGGGCAACTGCAGCGCCCAGGGACCCATTGCCAGATCTTGAGCCAGGATCTTGGTCAGGATTTATCTAGCTGGAGGATTAACCTATGTACATGTTTTGGGTTGATGGGGGAAACCGGAGTGCCCAGAGAAAACCCACCCAGACACAGGGAGAAACATGCAAACTCCACACAGAAAGGCCCTGGTGCCCGGTCCGGGACTCGAATCCGGGACCTTCTTGCTGTGAGGCGACAGTGCTAACCACTGCACCACCGTGCCGCGTCTATAAGCTACAGTCTGGTAAATTAACCTGACGCAATTTTGGGAACGCTTCAGCGCCTAAGTGTTTTCACCTTTACATATTGTCAAATCCTCTACTGACGTGATAAAGCAGCATAAGTGACCTGACAGTGCTGGATTGGAACCTGGGTTCTCCGTGTCCCAAGCAAAAGCTTACCCATGTGAGCTAAAGTCACTTATACTACTCTAATGTGTCAGTAGATAATTTGACATATGTAAAGGTTCAGGGCAATATGCAGAAAGATTATTATTATTATTTTTTTTTTTTTCTAAAGATAACTTTTTTTTTTTTTACTTAGGCGCTGGGACGTTTGCAAAAAAATGAATGTATTTGTTATTATTTTGTTTTTGTTTCTCAAACAAAAATCCATGATACAACACGGATTATCTTACCGCAACTTTTTTGAGATTTGAACAGTTTCGTTTTGGAGAACTACAAAGATGGCCGCCGACTGACTTCCTGTTGAAACAGGAAGGCATGCCTCTCACACACCATGTTTTCTCTGACACACCACTTCTCTGCTTTTACATTTCACAGTTGTAATTACACTGAAACAAGGGTGTTTTGAGTGTGTGAATGAGTCTGTGTGTGTGTGTTTGTCTTTTTGTGTGTATGTGTGTGTCTGTGTGTGTGAGTGTGTGTGTGTGCATTTGCGTGTGTGTGTTGATTAAGTGTACGGGAGACAATGGTGTATGTGTGTAAGATGTGTGAGACTGTAGATGTGGTGTATGAGACCATGTTCATAATATTGTCCCACACGGCACCTCAAATTTTTTGTGGCCCTCAGCCTTTCTTCTCAATTGACTGAAATTGTGTTTTTACTTCATAATCCAACTAAAATAGAAGGATTCAATGTGTCAATGTGGCCCTCAGTGAAAAAGGTTTGGACACCCCTGATGTAAAGTATAAAATCTGTCAGTTGTATTTATTTTACTTAAAGCTGCACTACCTGATTTAGTGCCAGAAAAAAAAAAGTCTCTTCCTCTGCTTCTCAACCCTCTGTCATGGTCTCACACAAATCAGTATCAGAATAATACTTGCGGCTTTAAGTACCTTCCCTGAAGTCTACAACAAAATCAATTTGTTATCTTGGAAAACCTCCAGACAACAGCTTTAAAAGAGTGGACTCCGTAGAATTCTTCGCTTATTCTTATCTTCATAGAAAAACATATAATATTCTATGGTTATGTTGCTTGTATACAATTGGATAATATGAAATAAGCAAATCTATAACAGATTGTGGAATACAATATACACATTTATTTAGTTATTTCACAAACATACTTATTTTAATTTCATAGCAGAATCACTTTTCTACTCTCTTCTTTTAAGTAGTCGGTTGTGGGTTTGATCCCCAGGGCTGACAAACTTGTGCAGCACAGAAGCCACGTTGAATTGTTGCTGTATTTTGCAAGTCATCCACCATTGCTTTCCGCCAATAAACCACGACATGCCACCCCCTCTGAGAGAGTCAAATGTCATATACCACAATGTTTCAAATGACATCAGTATTAGGAAGATACAGTACTGTTTTAGTGTTTAAGAAATGCTTTTAGGTACATTTTAAAAAATATGGTCACGTCCACTGCTGCTATTTTGAAGGGCAGATAGATTCTTCCTAACATTTTATCAGTGGTTGTAGGCTGCTTATATCTTTTTCTCTCATTATGCAAATCAGCTTTGTAGTGCTAAACCAGGTGAATTTAGTTAATAAATGTGAGACAATAGGCTTATGTCACAGTGGTTGTATAACGTTAAAATCCAGATTTAAACAATTAAAAACTCACTAAGCATTTTGTGATAAGAAACAAATACTAAGACCCTCACAAACAAGTCTTTTCCCAGTGGTAGAAATAGTACAATCCCAGGGCACTTTGGCAGAACCAGGTTGCCTAGTAAGGAATTATGGGCAGCCCCACTCATCCTGCTGTTTATTTGCTCTAATAATGGCTTTCTCTGTGCTTACACTTACAGTTTAGCTAATGACCTAGTACAAAAGGTTTGTCAACCAAACGCGACAAAGCAAACAGTTCAGAAACCCCATATATTCTGACAACTCATGGCTGACAAAGAGCGATATTAGTGCAAGTTTATATAGCATTAAGAAGACAATTTCACACACAAAACCTGCTGCTCACTGGCTATTAACATGTACAATCAGACTATATACAGTATCACATTTCTTTTGTTTTGAACTTCAGGAGGTTTGTCTTGAACATATGGGACTAGTGATTGTGACATGGCTGACCTTACAAGCAGGTAAATAGGGCAACCGTATTAAGTGGCCAGTGTGTGTATTAATTCACTTTTTCTCACATTTCATCAACAGTGTAGGGGTGGGGAAGAGCAGGCTAAATGCAGCTGCTGTCTCTAAGGTTAGTGGGTGATGTGTGAGCAAAACACAGTGACTAAGCAGGGGCATTACACTCTTCAGTGCATTCTCAGAGTCCCTTAGGACCTCAGCTTGTGGGACAAATAAACAACAGCAACAAAACTGAACTGTTCCCAAGAATGCAGACAAACTGGTGCAACGAGCTGGCCAGGCGCTGGGGTCATCATTGTGTGTCAATTGTCTACCACATTTCTGTACCAGCTATCGAAAAAGATAACACGGCAGCAATAATATGCAATAGGGTTGGCCAGTATATTTTATAAGGTACAATTTCTACTCTATCGTATGCCACTTATTTGTGTTAAAAAAAAATAAAGATAAGACTGAAAAAGAAGTAAAGAAAAACTTAGCAATTAATCTTTGGTCAGCACATATAGGCCTTCTAAAAATAAAAAGCAACTTTATACTGTAGTACCATACACACACTAGGATATCTAAGCACTGACAACCAACAACACTAGCATTTTTGTTTTTCAAGTAGTGCTCGAGTTTCTAAGTTCATTCAGGAGTCAGATTAGAAAACATATATTATAAAGGCAAAATAACGGGTGTCACTGTCCTAGTGTAATGCAAGCACACTGTGGCTTTAGGCACTGGTAAATCTATTTTGTTTATAGTAAGTAATTGATGTTTATAGTAAATGAATTTTGGGTAGGTGTAGGAAAGTATGATCAACTGCTTGTTATTAACTATAAATCCTTCCTCTACTGAAACTGGGTGGTTAGACGAGTAACTATAAATAACTATGATAATCTGTCATTTTCCACATAAGTATATTTTTAGATTATACTGCTAATTTCTACATCACCCTGTGCAGTAAATCAATCAGAGAAACCCCCTAGAGAGAAAAAAACATTGTTGCAGCTAGTTTTATTGCTGATTTATTTCTGTCTGTTACATAGAGTTACGGATAAATTTGCATTGATTCGGCCAATGCAAATTCTTCAGAACTGAACTGAACTTTGAACTACCATATAAGCCTAGGAGTGTAAGGAGTGTAAGGAGTGGCAGTGTCGCTAAAAGCTAGACAGACACAAGGTCTGAGGTCTTCAAACCGTATTCTTTGAAAATCATGACCACAAATCCAGGTGCATGCTCTATCCATTGAGCCACAAAGGCCTTTTGTCAGAACAGCTAAGAAGAAGAATCTACAGAAATCCAATCTAAATCTAGATTATCTAAATCTAATCTTCTTTGCTGGCCCCCTATATCTTGCAATGGCACAGAATTTTTCCAATCAAATTTTGGATTCAGACAAAGCATTCTGGATCCACAGCTAAAACTAGCCATTTCTAGTTTTACTCATTCCTGATCTAGCCAGAAAATATTCTCAAACTCAAACTCTTCGGCCACACAATATTTCAGTTACCAGAATAGTTGTTTGTCATTATAATACTGTGGGTTCTGGTTGAGCTACTGTGGATTAGAACAATAAGTGAACCCTGGCTCGTGGGAAACATGTGACCGAGCAACTACTGACACCAGGAAGGAAACCAACCCTCTCATAAACTAAGCACAGCAGCACAGAAAACATGGAGACTTGACTTTTATTGTACTTCATCAGAGGCCTATAAAGCTACTATTCAGACAACAAACTAAGCCATTTAAATGCAGGGTTAGACTCACACACTACATAATAGCTCACAGACATTCACAGTAAATAATGCACTCCTCACTTACACCACTTATCAACAAGCCCTCATTATTTTTGTATGGGGCTGTTGGCTGCTACTGTGACAAAAGTGAACTCATCTGATTAATGCTTGAGGTCGCCTGCAGATTTGTTTTGGAATTCTTTATAGTAGTTAAAGTCGTCAATTAGAATTAAGCCACACTGCACAATAAACAATTTGGAACTTCTGACAATTTTTATATAGCATACTTAGGACAATACCCTATTTTATGTAGGACTTTGGTCATTTCATAATAGAGGGTGGTGAGAGACTTCTAAATTATAAACCTGTTCTTATATGCCTTGATTGTGGAGCTCATTTTTAGATCTGATAAGTATTGTGGCATTCTTTTCATTGTTATTATACATTTAAATATTAAATTATTGCATAGTACATTCTTGTTGTTTAAATTGTTATTAAAACAATACTGAAATAAGCTAGCTTGAATGGCAAACTCTTATCTTATATTTTCCACAAATGACATCTATCAACAGAAAGAATGAGGCACAAGATTACCTTAAATGGACTCTAAGTGCTGACTGTTTAATTCACTTTTTATGGCTAACAAGGTAGTATTGTTTTCCTAAATGTTATTGGTTAGTCATCAATTACCAGGACAAGTCACAATGCTAGCCTTATCTAACCATGTAAAACCCAGAATTACACAGTATCACAATAACATGGCATATCCCCACAGAGTAACCTGAGGCCTTAGGGACAGATAATGCATATCCAACCACATCTGGTCGACCCCAAGAGAAAATTATCCTCAAAGACTTTGGTTTTTCCCAAATGTCACTCACTATAGCAACGACAAGCATCAACAACCATTAATTCCCACATGATTCACTGAACAATGCCATTAACTCCAGTGATAAGTGTGTCTTACTGTGAAGAGGTAAGCAGCAGATTAGGATACTCAATTTTCTGATTACATTCTCCACACCTGTTATAGTCGTACTTGTAGAGTAATTACATTTGTACATTAATGCTATTCCAAACCCCACTTCTATGTTGGACTATGACAAACATAATATTCCATAGTTGGTAAGTTGATTGGTATGTTGGTCTGCAAGCAAGAGTGATGCTTCTCATAGATTTCATTTGCGACTTTGGTGGCACTGGTCATTTATATTTTCTCCCTCACATTAAATATAGTAGTAAGCTGTTATTTTGTATTTTTAACCTTTAAGCCTTCATAGTATCCTTATAGTCACAATATAGTTAATATTCCAAGCAAGTTATACAATTTGATTTTTGGGCTGTTTTTCAGATTCTGAGGAGGAAATCAGACAATTAATGGGAAACACTGAGTTGGATTTTGTTTACATTTTCTGGAATAAATATGGTGCTTTTATCTTAGTGTGAATCTAGAACATAATCTAGATCCTAGATTTAGACTGAAAAATAAGTTTATTTCTGAGGAAAGAAAAAGATATGATGCTGATGATATGAAAGCATGACAAAATCTGTGTCGAGTAAGATTATCAACCAAAGCAACATTTTTTTGTGCAATGAAAAGTCAAAGCAATGCAGCATTTCCTGCATCAACTACATATTAATAAAAGGCTATTGTTATCAACTATGCTACTGACTCATGGGAAAATACACAGTTAGCATGCCACAGCACTGCTATTGTAAAGAGCTGGTGAATTTCTGAAGAGGATCTAATTTCCTCAAGGCTCAAATTTTCAACAGCCAGCTATTGAGTTTTTGTTAACTACTGTTTTCTGTTAAAAGGGCCTGTTTGAAGTAAGAAAATTCTGAAACAATTATTTATAGACGTGCTATATTTACACATCCTCACACCTCCCACCTGATCTCTGTCTGTGAGTCTGGTTACATTTTTCTGCTGTGGTGCTGAGATGAATGACACACAATAAAGTCTGCACCTGAAGCTGGGTTGAAGGTGGTAGCATGACACATACCTCACGTCTCAGAAATGGTCATTATAACAGAGAAGGTCGGCACTTGTCTACAGCTGCTGCACTCAAGTGTGGAGAAAGAATAGACTTTTCAACAAGACAAAGGCTACTATATCCCCATAGGATTACAATACAATATACAATTTCTTAGTAAAGTTGGTTTATATAGTGTGCATTAAGAGTATAATGACAAATAATGGCCAAGATAAGACCAAACCAAGCCATAACAAGACTACGCCATGGTGCAAATGAAAATAAATAAAACAAAATTTAGTTATACATTATATCCTATCCTAAACACTGTGCACTTAAAATGCAATCTTCTAAAAAACAAAACAAACATTCTGACCAACACTGCATAAAATCTGATTATACTGCTCAGTCAAAGTATCACATACACACAGTTTGTTTAATCATTAGTCTCTAACATTTCCTAATGGCCTGACTGTTTCACAAAGGAAAAAATATGTGAAACTTAATATGACACCTCAGTGGACTCAAATCATTCACATAATTTTCAATAATGCTGGTTTTGATTTAAAAGAAATGCAAAGACACAGACCTTCTTAAATATGGACATTACAGCACTATAACTTTACAATAAATGATTCAGGGGAGGCTTTACTGTGTCCATTTGTCCTAGACTTGTGAAACCCTAAGAGATCACATGTCCAACAAAAGGCTGGACGTTGCTCTGATAATCACACTCTCATGTGACCCTAAACTGTCCAACTGGGTCAAAGTGGGATAACTTCACAACAACACAAAAATCTAATCCACTTAGCCAAAGATTCTATGACTAGCTCACTTGTCTTATGATAGTTATGAGGCAAGATCAAAAGCCAAACTTAAAAAAATAGCTAAAAAAGCAAGTCAGGAAAAATGGTTTGTTACCTGAAAGCATGAATAGGAGCTTAAGGCTACACAATTTACCATCAACCATACTCACATTTAAATGCTTTATGTGGTTGTATATCAGACAGTTACATGTCTTTGTCACAGTAGTTTAAATCCAGAGTGGCAGGGCATGTTTTTATTGAGCCATTGTGAAAGACACAGATCACTTTCAGCAAAGGTGTGAACAAACTCCAGTGGTGCACCTGTCATCTTGCCACTGCTATTTTATGTCAACAAGTAATACAAGACAACTCTCCTGAAAAACTAATAATAATCTATATCTATGTAGCTTATGGCAACCATGATTGATCTTTGGCCAAACAAGAGCTTAAGAAATGCAAAAATAGGTCAGTCGTGAAGAGAACTTGGATGGCTGCGAAGTGAGTCAATGCTATGAACAGGTGCACTGTCAACAGGGTGCAGGCCTGATCTGATAAGCACCAAGCTATTCACAGATGACAGAGATATGCAGTATGTAGATAGAAGGAAATGACAGGCTTGAAAAAATACCTGTGCTACTGCATTTCAAAAACATTTTCTAATCTAACTGTTGAGCTAAATCTGGGAATGGTAGGAGTATGTTACTGTCACTAGAAATGGCTTGAAATTCAGTGATGTTTTTATATTTACACACAGACATGAAGCCTCCTTAATTCGTTTGGTTTTGCTGCCGAATGACGTGTGACACCTCTCTTCATTGCACCTGCTGCAGTGAGCCTCAACCTCCACCTCTTTGCGAGCAGATGTCAGAATCCTGTTTCTGCTTTGGTTGTATACGGCAAACTGGCACATTGCTTTCTCATGGTACTCATCAGAGAGGTGAAATACAGTGCGACTGAGTATGGTGCTGTGGTCTATGTGTACAGATTTAAACAAATTTTAACAACCCCATTTTTGTGTGTTTTGTACCTGGTTTAGATTACGTTTTCCTGGCATAAAAAGCATATTTTAATCCTAAATATAAACCATGTTAAATTCTAAATTTGGCTTATTAGTCCCAAAAAATTTATAAAAATAAAAATTGGATAAATAAATCCAAGCAACTGGTCTCCCATTTTTTTGTAGCTACTAATCGAGCATAACATAATAACTTATGGTTTATAATGTCCACTCATTGCTAGGGGTTGGTGCTGCCGGGGCTAATGCTGATTTGAGCAATCAGGTGAATATTGTACAGTCACACTTCGATGTGTTTTAAATCATCAAAAGTAGACTGCCCCAGAAGGCATTACTATTATAAAATAAATAAAAAGCAGTCAAATAATTACAAGCACATATTAATAAAACACTCGCATAACACTCCATAATCCAATATAATCAGTAGGTGTTTGTCAGCTAATTATCACTATGCTTGTTAGATACATAGATAATAATGATGCCCGTGACATTTAAACTTTGCCTGAACCAAAAATCACTACAAATGTTCAATAATTCCACCCTATTTTGAAACCTGGCTTTTATGGACTTTTTCAAACTATTGACAAACCATTATCAAGTATGGAGTAGATTGTCTATTATGGAAAAATGGGAGTCTGCAACACATCAGAGAAATTACTCACAAAAATGGATTAGTTATGCAACTGTAATGCGGAGGGATCATATGAGAGAAGACTAGTATTGAAGTAGAACGATGGCATTGTCTAAATATGGGCCCGAAACAAGAAGTAGTCAATCGATTTTTATTTCATGATCCTAGCCCCAAGATATTAAATACAATGAGCTAAGACTATGAAAATGTGCACAGATTAATATAGCTCTAGGTTTAAAGAAAGCCTGAAAAACAGCTATCGTCTGTTGATACCAAACACTGCACTTTCAGTTATGAAAAACAGGACAATATTTATTTGTGAAAATTTTTCTATGGGCTTTATGTTAATTTGTCTGTCTAGGAGATGACCACACTCTTCTTAGATAGTGTTAGATAAATGCAGTGTATACTGTAGAGCTTTAGACAAGGCTATTCCTGGGCTGCTTGTACAGAACAGTATCATTAGTATGCTGATTGACAAAGGGGGCAAACCTGTTCACTATGTTAACTTTTCCAAGAGAAAAAAAGCAAACACGCTGTAATTTACATTTCTTAAAGAAAAACTCTGAAACTTTAAGATCAACTTTACAATGTTTCCCAATCCTAATTTTGTCCATCCAGCACAAAAAAGACACTGCCACTGTGCCAATATACCGGTACAATTTTCTCTCCACAGTTAAATATCTGCCTTCATCTGACCTCATCCTTTGCATCTTTTTCTCTCACACTAACTAACTTAAAGGTGTAGTCCATAAGTTTCCTAAAAAAGTTAAATAATTGATATTGACTATTTGACCCTGTTCTATGATGTACAGTAGGTCCAATGGAGGAACTAAGGTAAAACTTGAATCATATTGGTTAAAGTGGTATCCCGCAACGTCTGATGTTGTAGAGGCCAGGGGAAGAACTAAGTAAAATGAAAATTATGGTAGAAGATTACCTACTTTACACAATAGAAAACTTACGGACTACACCTTTTCATGCCTTCCATTCTAACACCTCATACTAATACATTCACTTTACTGTGCCTCCTCGGTCAAAGTCAAAACCATCTCAATCTGGCATCTCTGAATAAATCGTCAAAACATCTAGTAAGAACTGTCCCACTGATGTGTTCATTTCTATGGGATTTGTAAATTATTGGTACGGATAACTATACTGGATAATAAAATATTTAAATAAGAAACATATATTTCTTTACCTAAACTAATAATTGTTTACAATAATTGAGATTGAAATTAAGACCCGAATAATCGTGATTATAATTTTTCCATAATCGAACAGCCCTAAATCAATGAACAAATCAGTAAAAGAAATGAAAAACAAAGATGCAATAAAAAGGCTTTTCAAAAGAAGTATGTTTTTATTGACCACCAGTGTATTTGTTCCAGTCTGTCCAATACCAAAGCTTCCTCACACTCTCCTCCTCTCTGTCTCTCTCCAGACTTTGCCCTCACTGAGGTCGTTAGAAAACCGATCAATAATGAGTTCCAATTTACTGGCAAAGTGCTTACCTTGTATCCTCACTGCCATTCAATCCAGCCTGGGACTCGCATCTGCAGCAGAGTCAAGTTTCACATGTCTGTTCAGCTCAGGGAGATGCTAGGATACAGACCAGAGGCAGAGGCAATGAATTTGAATGAGATGAAAACTGGGTATAAAACAACCCACAGAGCAATGTCCAACCTAAACCAGAATAAAATCAGAAAGACTAATCATGTGCTTACCAGGACTGAACCAGGACAAAATCAGATTATAATCCAACGCTAAACCAGGACAAGACCAGAACTAATTGATTAACTGAAGACTAAAACAGGGCTACACCAGGTTAAAATAAGAAAGACTAAACCGGATTGAATGCTGGACTAAACCAAAACTAAGCCAAATATAAACAAGGTAATCAAAACAAGGAAAAAAACAAAAAACAGGATTAAACTAAACCAAGACTAACCTGACATGATACAGTTTTGCTCAGTTTACAATAGTCACAGATGTTAAAGCAGAATAATTTTAAAAACTTAAACTTAAAAACTTTTCTTTGGACCCAAGTATTTCCATGCTCTGTGTGCTTACTGCAGAGTGTAATAAAACCATACGGCATGCTTTGAAAAGTATCGGTAGACTAGACACAGAAATAGGGTCTAAATGAGTACATGCCTCCTTTAACAGACTCGTAAAACCAGATTGTCTTGTGATGCAAGTGAGGCTAACGACAACAGAAACGCAATGGCACTAGAAACTCAAAATACATCGTCGTAGTAAGCAATAAATCTGGGACGATAACGTAAAAAGGAACGAAGTTGTAGTTTTAAAGCCCACGTTGTTGAGGTCAGAGCTAAAAACAAGGGAAGTAAACTTACCGTTCGGCTTAAAATGGCGTACAAAGACGTAGATTTCGCACAAAAGCGGGCCAAATTGTTTTCCTAGACACAAAAAAATTTTAGTGAAAGTAGTTTCTCGTATCAAGTTACTCCGATGGCTCGTTTCCCCCAAAGCCTGTTGAAAACTGGTAAAACTCATCTAGAGCCAGTTCCTTAAAGAAAAAACGATGGGATATGTCCAGGCCATAGTAATAGAGTCAGAGCGTCAGAGCGTGGTGTTGGTGTGAGAGCGATCGATGATTCAGCGTTTTGACTGCATGGGTCTGGAGCAGATGAGGCAGATGTGTCAATGTAAACAAAAATGATATGTAAATAGGCTTATAAAGTGGGGGAAAGAGAGTGGATTTTTACTTCTGGGGTTTAGAATGATGTAACAAATAAAAAAGGTGAGGAAATAAAAAATACAAAATATAAAAATAATAATAATAAAAAATCTAAATGAACCATTATCAAGGTTGTTCACTTGTAGCCTACCCTTTCTGCTATTTGTTCCAGTCATGTAAGTAGGTAAAACATGTTGATTAAACTTGTAGGTAAAAATGCGTGTTGCTTCATAACATTTATTAACTACTTGATAGAGAATTGGTTATTATTAGAGACTGTTGCCATCTAGTGTAGGCCACAGGTAAATGTTTAAGAGGATTACAGGACTATAATAATTAGCAGTGTAGCTTTTTTAAATGAAGGCACTACATTTTGAAGCATGTTTTGACACTCCCAATAGACCCTTAATTATAGAATAAATAATTGCAAAATGGAATTATTAACAGATAACAATAAACTACAGTCTATAACAAAAAGCCACAGACAAATAATTTAAGTGTTTTGAGATTTAAAATGATTGTAAAGTGCAGTATAATTTTGGTCATATAATCTCTATAATAATGTGTAGCTACATCTTGGTGTAAAATAAGTATTTTATCAAAACAATGTATTAGACAAATGCTACGCACATCGATTTAACAAGATGGGTGCGTTAGAGAAGTGGGCAATCCAGTTATGTTGAAGAAAGAAAATCCCGCACACCATCTAACTTGCGAAGTGAGACTTTTATTAAGACTCAATTGGCAACATTTCAGCACTAGGCCTTCATCAGGCAAAAAGTCTTAATAAAAATCTCACTTCTGCAAGTTAGATGGTGTGCGGGATTTCCTTTCTTTCTTCATCAAAAAACAGTGTAAAGCTCTGCACAGCTACTGTTATATTATAATAATGTATCATCAGTAATGACAATGCAACATCAGTTCATTCTGTTTTGTATTGAAATTACATATAATCTCACTGTACAGTTAATGTGGTCATTGAGTTACACATTGTTATCAGATTGCTGATCAGTACGCTGACAATAAAATGTCTAAAATATATATTTCTCAGTTCTCAGATTTAATATTTTTAAAGTAATCATATAGTGCAACTTCATACTAATGGACAAATCTATTTGCATGGTTACAGAGGTCCTAAGTGAATGATTTATTATATCATTTTTTTTGGGCGATGCGTCTTTGGAGAGGCCATTTCCTAGGCTAACATGACTACCAGTGCACAAAGTGAGAATTATGAAGACACTGTTTGATGAGTTTGGTGTGGAAGAACTCGCACATAGCTCTGACCTCAACCCAAACATATACAATTGAGATAAACTACAGCAGATATTGTGAGCCAGGCTTTCTCATTCAAAATCAGTGCCTTACATACCCAAAAGCTTATAATGAATGAGCACAAATTCAATACTAGCGTAGTTAGCGTTATCTTAGCATAAGTCTTTAAGAAGTCCCTGCTAATGTAACAGTATGCCCAGATACATTTGTCCAAATAGTGTACTGTATTTTCAGCAACTCATTAATGATTCCTATCACACAACAGCTTAATAGAAAATGCTAAATCTACAGTGTAGGCTAATAATGTGATACTGGCCACCACTGTCTCCATAATAATGTATGGTGGTATGTTATGTTGGGGATCTCTCAGTTGCAGTATTTTTGTGAAGCAGATGACTGTGGCTACCATGTACAGAAACACACCCAAAATACTAAATCCAGCCAAAAATCGATCAAAAGGTAAAAAACATCGCCCTGCAAAGTCACCTATAATCACCACTAGTGTTATTAGCGACATAGAAAGACAGACCGTGTATGAACCTACAGAAACCCACAGCTGCCAGCCATGTATTACACTGGACATGTCCTGAATGGCCACCACAATAAGGGGCATCATCTGACATCCTCCCCACACTTGGACTGTCTTGAGCAGGCCTGGTTTACTGCCCATATAGCCCCTTTGCTCATGGGACTGGCGCTGTAGCATGCAGGATTCAAAGGTATAGCCGAAAAAGGTGAGGCAAGAGGTAACAGAGGCTGCAATGGCACGGGGTGCTGCTGCTTGGTTGTCTATTATAAGCCATGGGAAAATCACAGTAGCACTTAGGGTCATTGAAGCTCCCAGAACAGCAATAGTTACAATAAGGTTCTTCCATGAGATAGGAAGGATCCGGTGGAATTGAATAGTGCTGAAAATATGGATGAGAAGAGTCATTGTGAAGAAGAAACACCAGGTGAACGTGCAGAAAGTCTTGAAGTTCTGAAGGTGGGGCTGGTCCTTGTTGAAGTAATTTTTGTCCAGAGAAGCAACCAGGCTGAAGGTTGCACAGCCCAAGAAGATTTCCAATGTTCGGACCAAGAAGAATGGACTAGAAAAGTCTTTAGCCTCCAACACAATTACAGGCATTGTTATAGGAAAGCAGTAGGCTACAATCCAATCAGCTATAGTTTTCTTTAGGTTGAATTTCGAAAGCAGAATGTTGGTTGGCAAATCATAGTCTGGTGAAGTTGATAAACTAATCCAAAAAATCAGAAAATTTAGAAAAATTAAAA
>JAVQKG010106650.1:0-10613 GCA_036025885.1 Hypseleotris bucephala
ATTTCTTTGTATTTACCATTGTTATGTAATACAATGTATTTAGCAGGAAAACACAATAGCAACCACAATAGAAGAAAACAAGTAATTATCGGTTATATGATTAGGGCTTAGTTTTGGTAATTACACAGAAGAACTGTTGCAGGGCAAAACACTTACCTTGAATGAATGTTTTTGCTTTTTATACAGCATATCAAAGCATGTGGGTAGACCCCCAGTTTGAGAAGCAAGAGTTTTTGCAAGACGGAGTGACTTTTTTTTTGTTACAACAGTAAGCAATTAATGTAAATGTTAAGCAGACTAATTTGGCTACGTCTGACAGTTATCCAATAATTAGGCATGTTAATGTGTGTAATTGTTTCCGTCCTGTAAGCTGCTCTTGTTGGTCTCTGTGTTTGGCTGGTGTATCCAGGCCTCAGCTGTCTCAGAGGTGAGGACACTTGACTATGCACAACCTGCTCACTGCAGATAACAGCTGCTCCACACGAGGGGCTCCTGCTCACTTTAACAAACCAACACACCGCTGCCTCTCCGCGCAAGCTAGCTCTCTGGCACGTAGCGCGGCTCTGTATACAATGAATAAACAGGTGCAACAACAAGCAAACCAAGCTAAGCACGGAACAGCACTTTGGCATCGATAGCGTACAGCCCTCCACACAATGGCCATGGCACGTGTTCCGAAATGCACTGTCCAGCTGGCTATCCTAATCTGTGTTTTGGCACCGGCGCCCCGGAATGAAAGCATGTGTCATTCCCGGGCTCTTCACTCAAATTAACTTGGAAGTCCGATGGATATCAAAGATTGTTTTATTTTGGTGGTTTTAGGATGGACATAAAAACACAGCTCTGTGTCTTGTCCATACCATAAACATACATATTGTTTGTACTGCATATGACTAAATACAGATGGATATATTAGACAAAAACAATGCGTTTTCATCATTAGAAACCCCTCTTAATGTCCACATTTCCAGAGTGGAGGCAACTGGAGTTACCTTTGGGAAAAGGTAGGATTTGTGGTGAGGGATATACTTATTCTGACCATACAGTGAAACTATTGTGGGCATCAACGTTTCTGAAAGAACATGTCCAGCAAAAACTTAAAAAAAAAAGCTCAAATTTTATATACTGTAATATATACTGTATACTAAAGAGTGCATTAAATAAACATACAATGTGAGGGCCATTCACTAATGTTTCCTAACCAGGCTCTAACATTATCCTCATGTAACAAAGTCGCTGTCGTTTGTCAAAGCCATTTTAATTTAAAATATTTTGCGGCTAATTTCTCAATTGAAAATGTATGATGGTCTTGCCTCCAGTTGCCCCCATTCCAGATTTTAGAATTTTCTGTTTACAAACTTTGAAAGAGTCTATATAAACTCCATTTGAACATCTTACAGTTTTGTTGCCAAGCGAGGAAAATTACCATATTTCTTTTTAATTATATTGTTTGACATTGCTTTACTTCAGTTTGAATTCATTAGATTTCTATGTGGCTAGAGAGTTGCTAAACACAATATTGATCTTGAGACTGTTCTGAGAATCTTCTTCAGACCACTTTCTGAGTTTTGATCATGTCTGCAACCTAATGACCTCAAGATATTAAGTCTAGACTTGCCAAAACCATATCAAATGTGTTTATCAGTTTTACTAATGGAATAATGTAGTCTGTGTTGTCTCTGTATGATGTTAAACTTGATAGATAAAGGATGTATCGACCAATCAGAGTACTCCTGTTCTTTGAAAGTGTGTGATTGGTTAAACAGTTCCTTCCCTCGCTGTAAAACAAAACCCCTTATAATACAGCTCACAGGTGACCTCAAAGTCATTTTCTTTCTTTTTCTGTGTTGCTCTACTAATAACTAAATAATTATTGTCACCACAAGACAAGCAAAAAGAAATCAAATAGTGCAGCTTTAAATGTAAAAAGTTTGAGGTCTTGGTAACAGACAATTTGACCAGACAGGTATAATTAAATTTGTCTTGGCTGGTTGGTATTTAAATATTTTGAACATGCATTTTAAAACAAGAAGACCATAACAATCCTGGGGCTTTTCATTCAAATGATCTCGAAAGCCCGACGGATATCAACGTTTTTTTTTTTTAGAAGTGACATGAAAGTCTCCCTTTTAAAAATTTCTCATACACGTCTTGAAAACATACATCCCCCTGTAGGATTTGTTTTAAATAGGGTTTGCTTTGTGCCGTCTCCGCTTTACACTGAATAATGAATGTGGAGTAGCAATCAACAAAGCGAATAGCGTGTTGCGAGAGCATTGTTTCAAAGGAGTCGGAGGAGGGATGAAACGACTGATAAATCACCAGGCCCGCTGTGTAAACATCATAAAAATACCAGTTTAATGCCATGTATACAGGCAACAAGAGAGCAGCCGACACGGAATGGAGACAATTATTGTTCAAAACTTCTTATAGCTTTTGAGGATCAGTCAAGAGGACACATCACAACAGGATTACGGGATGGGCAGATGTTAGCGGTCAAGGCGTAAATATAAATATATATAAATCCATAACTAGCATTGCAATTATTGGATGTTTAGTTTCAAGTAGTGTTAGGCTTTTATAACTTTGGGGGGTTTGCAAACTTTTCTCACAAAGAGCCAATTTCAAAACAAGGTCTAAAGAACAATAGAATCAGGTCTAAACTTGACTTAACTTTTCTTAACTTTACTTAAACAGTTATAGAAACATCAAATCAGAGTGTGAGATGACACAATTTGCAGTCAAGTTTAATTTCAGTCCCACTCTGGCCTCTACAGAAATGCCAACTCAAAGGTTCACGTGAGCTACCATACCACTCAGAAACTTGACTGGTCAAAGTGGTAAACCACAACCTCTGATTTGATGTTGCTGTAGAGGCCAGGGGAGGGACTAAGTAAATACATAACCCTAGAACTGGATCAGAAAGGACTGTGGGTTTGATCCCCTGCCAACCAACTACTGGGTGGAGTCTGTATATTCTCCCCGTGTTACTGTGGGTTCTCTCTGGGATCTTTGTCTTCCTTCCACCACCCAAAAGATGTACATGTACTAGCTTATATCAAACTAATTCTACTAAAAGAGTGTGAGAGTGAATGGTTCTCTGTTTCTGTACGTCTCACTGTCAGCCCTGCGACTAACTAGCCATTATCCAGGTTGTACCCCACCTGAGGCCCACAGTTACTGGGAGAGGCTCCAGGCACCCAGTAAAAAATGAATGAATCCTTTTAGAAAAACTCTCTACAACTTTAACCAGCTCTGAAATACAACGGTATGCAATGATATCTGGAGCAAGTGTAAACCAGATCTAACCAAGGTACTAGAACTTGAATATGTCTGCAGTATTTGACCACTAAGTGCAACCTCCGGTCCAGTGCTGCTGTCAATAGTGTGTAATTGGTGACCTCTTCGCACACTTGTCTGACACACAGCTGCACTTCACTATTGACCAAAACAGAGTCACACTTCACACCAGACAAGGACACAGACTAATTAGTGTAGTGATGTGTGGACTTACTGCAAGGAGGTGAAATGTATCTCCCCATTAAGCACTTGAACTATAACTCCAGCCTGTCGTTTAGCACTATGGGCTCTTTAGCTTCAAAACAGGACCATATCAGCAAGCGGCCTGGGTAATTTGTCGAGCAACCATAGCTATCAACAGAAAAAACGATGAGCATTGTACAAGAGTGGTTCTGAAACTATTTTTCAGTTAGCCCATTTTTGTTTTTAATATTATTTTTTTTGATAAAGATATTGATTTTTCTAATATTTTCTTATTTATATTTTTCATTAATTGTATTTCCCTTTTGATGCAACTTATAGAAATACCCAAAGCTATTTTTCTTGAACTGAAAAATGTTTTGGCATCCCAACCCAAGCTTAGGTGACCAAATTTTGGTTCCCAAACTAAGACTATGGTCCAATAAAAACATTAGATCATGAATCTAGTTCCAGCATATAGTTGGAGAATTCTAATTATTGTAAAATGAAATATCCTTGAAATATCCATAGCTGTTTCTGATATATTTTGCTTTACACCAAAAGTGAAAGTTCTCAAATGAATATGACATTTAAGAAAACACTAAAATATGCCTCTAAAATAAGTGTAAACCAGATCTGAACTAAACCTGGACAAAAGAATGCCTAAACCAGCTCTAAATCATATCTAAACCAGGACAAAACTAGGATTTAAGTAGGCCCTAAAATCACTCTCCAAGCTTTCCAAGCTCTCCAACTCTCGCCTGTCGTTTCGCACTAGGGGCCCATTTAGCGTCAAACCGGGACCGCATCAACACCTGGCCCGGCTAATTCATCGATATTGATCTCCACCGCAGCCATCCGCGGAAAAACTATGAGCATTCCAGACTACGGGCCGATAAAAAGCTTAGCGATGGCCTCTTTAATTTGGCCATGCAAAACTCTGGGACTATTTTTTTCCCCACTGCGCCCATTTACCTCAGCTTCATGGCGTCCGCCCCGTGATAATTCCCCAAGCCATTGTTAGCCGGCCAGGCGGACTATAGTGAGAGTGAAGCGGCCCGTGATGGGAGCGTGCTGAGCACAAATCGACAGAGGCACAGAGATAAGGCGTTGTTAAACAAAACAGCCTCCCAAGTCCATTAAGAAAGCGAAACAGAGCCATTGAAGACATTCGAAGTGGGTTTTCCATCCACTACATTTAGTCCCTCAGTTCACTCATGAAGTCCAGCGCCAGAGATAAGTAGGGGAATCATTCAACCAACTTTCTCGGCTCCAAAGAGGATAGATTCAAAACTTCTCATATCAAGATTGGCCATTTGGCGTATTGTGTTTTGGTAATTGAAAAGTGGGAGGATCATGGTTGAGGTGCTTTGTTAAGCTGGTATCAAAGCAGTGCATGGGAAATGAACTACAGATTTGCACATCTTATTATAGCAAATATAGCCCAGTTGTCAAATCGAGTTGTAGAAGTAAATTGTGATCATGAGACTGGAGAATCTTTAGACCACTTTTGGAGTTTCAATCTCGTTGGAAAGTTGTTGATTTTAATAACTTAAAGGTCCTGTATTATGCCTTTATGCACATTTTACATTTTTCGCAACATCAAACCCACAATATTCATGAAATACAAGCAGTTTTTCGAAGCTCCCACTTGGACTCGATGGAAATGGTCTTATCCTGTCTCAACTCTCCCCGTGTCAAGACTGGACCAAATAATTTGTGCTAGTTTTCGGGAGTTTCCAGAAAAACTCCAACCACTCCAGCCTCTCTGGGTGTGTTTGTTGACAGTGCAGGAGCAGTCAGTAGCATTTAGTAGTTTGCCCCAATTTAGGACATCACTTATATTATTCTATCTTATTTTAATCCAGTCTTCAGCTGGGCCAAAACCAGTCACTTTTCATTTAGGTGAATGAAACAACAAAAAGGATAACCACCAAATCAATAGTCAAATTATTTGCAGTGGGATAAGTAAATTTTTATAAAACAGCCCACATGTATTGTCAGGTTAAGATCAAGTTTTGAAATCAACAAGACCTGATTCTAGTTTGTGCTGTCTTGGCTACAACACCCATTACTGTCATTGCTGGGCTCTTAATCTGATATATGCACAATCCAAAGATGGCTGAGATCGCGCTCTAGCTTTTTTAAAAATCCCATATCCAAAACGCGGCAATTATCACATTCATCAAGCCATCAACTTTAATTAAAATTCACTTTTTCCTATCAGCGCGGATCTCCAGACAAAAGCCTAATGCCATACTTAGTTGTAATTATGCCATGTCCACACTGGGATCCCTTTTTATAGTGTGGAACAAAAAGTGAGAGAAAGTCCCAGCCCTTCCAAAGTTCATCAGAAGCTCATTTTCGACTCCAGCAGCAACGGGTTATACAAGTTAAAGCTTCATTTAGATTTTCTTTCAGAGGAGAACTCTCTGGAAACTCTTTTAATAAGACACTGAAAAAGAAGTGTGACTTTTAATTAATGGCCTTTTTAAAAACTCTGGGAAAGATGTCTGCTGTTTTAAAACTCAATTACAACCCCCAGCACTGGATTGAATGTCACTGTGACACCTGAATATATGAAACTAAATCACAGCATTAGAATTTGACATCAGAAAAAAAAAATGTCATATACTTATGATATAACTGGGTGGGCGTGTGAGTTTCATTGAAAAGCTATATGTTATATTGCCTACTGTACATATCCAATGCAAAATGTGTTTCCAGCATTATTCATTGAAACTGGCATTGGAATTTTGAGACCAATAGGACATAGTAATACAGTGATACAGAGATATATAGACACACAGCTGTGGTAAGAGTTTGTGGAATTGCAGCAAGTGTTGCTAATAAAATAAACTTTTTGACTTTAGACATAATACAATGTATTACAATGTTATCATTTATATATATATATATATATATATATATAACTATATTTATTATTGTTAGGCTAATTGCAAATAATTAATCAGAACAATTAATATTTGTTGTTATGCAACAGGGGAACGAATCTACTTATACCAAATAACTACAACTAATTTAAAATTTAGTGACTGCAGGGAAGGGAAGTGAATCTTTTGATAGTTCCACTTTCAAATGTTTTTTTCTTTCAGAGGACCAAATCATTTGGCAGGTACAAGGGTGACTATCGCTACTGCCAATCAGCAAGGTTGCAGGTTTGAATCTCAGGCTAGCTTATTTCCTCCACGTTATAATGAATTTAGCTTTTTCTACCAAGACATGCATGTATAGAAGAATTTGTAAATCTAAATTGTGTCTACAGTAAATCAGTGCAAGAGACTAACTAGCAATTATCCAAAATGTACTCGTAAATGTACAGTACCCAATGCCCAAACACAATCAAATTCTCACACCACCAAATCATCCAAGTTCAGCCAGAAAAACCAAAACTTTTTCCCAATTGAAATATATCGACCCTTATCTACATTATTAACATGCCTTATGCTTCCCGAATATGTGGGAGTAGTACAGGAGGGATTTTCTCAGATCCTGCAGAATTGAGCCGCGTCAACAGTCGAGCCGAGTGTAGATTGGATATGGACCAGTGTGGACGACAATAGTGTCTTCCTCCCACACCTTTCTCACCGGCGCGCTGTGAGATGGGTGGGAGGATGTGGAGATAGGTGAGACAAGACTAAATTGGGCCGTTGACATGGCTATATGGTTGTAAATAACTGATAGCCAATCACACACCTACGACTACTGGTGTTCGCGAGTGCCGTGAATAGAGGAGGTGACAGGGCTAGAGTTAATTATAGCTGACAACACAAAGAAAGGGCAATTTCTTTGGTGACTTTTCCAAAATGCTTTCACAGCCCACTTCCCAAGCAGAACTTTGATCTACAATGAAGACGGGGTTAAAAGAGTATTAGAAAAGGGGGTTTGTGAGAAAAGTCAAAATAAATATGTTCAAATTAGTTATATTTTAATGGCACCAACTAAGTGTGACTAAGTTTCAGCTGTAACAAGTTTTAACATGAAAATTGCCCCATTTTTACAAAATAAAATTTTACGTTTTAAAGGTGCCATACATTACATTTTTTGTAAAAAATAACATTTAATGACGTTTTTGTGTGTGTATAGCCATTGCTGTGATGTGTAAAATGGTTTATTTTTTGTACTTCGTGGTTGCCTCAAAAACAAATTTTGGGGTACAATTTTCCGCGAAACCCGGGCGGATGTTAGCCTGTTAACTGCTATCAGTGGCTGTTATCGGCTGCTGTGGAGACATGGAAGTTTTCCTGTGGCCGCTGTATTTTTTGATCGCTTTGTAAAACATGCCGTGGACATTTTTGCTCTTTGCTTTGTCTCAGGAGTTCGTTATATTTCTGTATCTGCGCTGGAGAGGGTAATTTTAACAGGGAGGGCTCCGCCGTAAGTCACTGTACACCGGGCGCGCGGCCTAGTAGACCCGGGTCTGTAGTGAGACTCGCGGCCGCATACGGCTCACTCTCGGTGGGATAAGTGTGGAGTCTGGCGCCGGAAAACACCGCGGCGCTTTCTGCTTCAAAATACTGCCGCTTTCTGCTTCAGTTGCGCTGATACAGAAATAAAGTGACCTCCTAAGACACAGCAAAGACCACCTTATGTCCACAGATATATACAGTCTCAGTCAGATTTCCCCAGTCGCCACACAAGCACTACAATAAATTTAACCCCTTACATCCCACCTCCAATAAATAATATAGATAATAGAAAAAAATATGTAATAGGCCTATAGCTAGTTTGAATTTAGTCAAACACTAAATTTAGAGAAGTATAACTTTGATTAAAGCTCTGTAAACACAAAAAAGAAGAATGTGGCTGCAGTTACGCTACTGGCCACTAGAGGCAGAATCCTAAATATATGTATTTTTTACTTATGGCACCTTTTAACTAATATTTATTTTGAGAGTGAGATTGTTAGAGCTTTTTTTATATCCCAGCACAAGCTCAGGCTCCTAGTCTAACCCCATTCCAGCACAAGAGTGTATTTTTGTAAACCCTCCAAAACCGGCACAAATTGCTTGGTCCTGTCTTAAAGACACAGGCGCCTGAGCATGTATAATTATTTTGTCTTTGATAAAATGGTAACCTAATGAATCCGAAATAGACTGAAATGTGCAAAAAAACATAATACAGACATGCCAACCTTGGGAATTTTTTTTAGTACCACATTACCGTCGCATCTGTTCTTTACTTTTACAAGTTAAACATTTACATTTGCCAACAAAAAATGGTAATAGTGTGTGAACATTTAAAGTAAAATAACTAAAGGCACATGCTTTGGCTTTAGCTATCTTAAATGGGGGCTCCTGAGCACTAACACCTCTAAACTATCTAAACTTTGAATTTTACACATGAATTATTATTATAATATTATACTATCTAAAACAGGGGTGGCCAAACTTTTTTCACTGAGGGCCACATTGTTGAAAAATAATACCAAGGAGGGCCACTCGCTGCAATGATTGATTTCACTTCACTAACTATCTCTTGAATTTTTGTTTTTGCTTTATTTTCTGGCAGTTTATTTATATTATAACCACACAAAATCTTGTAACATATTGAATTCTTGTCATTTAGTTGGATTATGCCTTAAAAACACAATTTCAGTCAATTGAGAAGAAGGGCTGAGGGCCACAAAAAATTTATCAGAGGGCCACATTTGGCCCCCGGGCCGTAGTTTGGACACCCCTGATCTAATATATTGATGATTGCTGATCAGCCATCTAAGAGTTATAGTTATATTGTTACAAAATTGTTTACATTTTCTTCATCCTGGTGCATTTCAGATCATGTTCATTTCAGCTTTCCCGGTACAGTAGGATATATTACTTCTCTCCAGTACAGTCAAGAAATATCTACAGTAAACTGCTTAGTAGAACTTAAATTTAATTTGCAAAAAGATTTGACAGTTTATTGGGTCAAAATACTCCTTTTAGTGGGGCCCAAACTAATGTCCACTTCCCACAGACTTGACACTTCCAGCACACACAAAGACACAAAATCTCTTTACCCTGGGGGTACAGCACAGAACCCTTTAAGGCAGCCCGTGGAGGGACAGTGAGTCACCCCTGCCCTTTCCGTAGACCCGGGGCAGCGCCAAGGCAAGCGCTTGGCCCATTGCTCCTGGGTCAGGGTTACGGCGAAGACCAACGGCTTAACTGGTGAGCCAGCATCATACTCGCTGGTATCAGTAGCAAAGGCGGATGAGTCACAACCTCCAAAGTCAACGGCAGTATACAGGCGGATGAACAGAGGAGAAGGGAAATGGTGGTCACCCTGTCCACACTGTAGAAGGCAATGGTGAACCACTACAGTATTTAGCCTAATCACACCATGGAAATATCGTTTAAATGTACTGCAACAAACAGCGTGAAGGAGGATACTTTGAGAAAAGTCAGACTCTCGCTCGGTAGGTATTCCTATGTGCAGTGGGTGGGACCCGATCATCATCAAACTACCACACAGAGTATGAACCTAAGGAAGAGATTACTGAGACTTGGAACATGGAACGTAAGAACCATATACCAGGCAGGAAAACTTGCAAACCTGGTGAAGGAAATGGAAACTTAAAGTTAACATCTTTGGGATAAGTGAGACAAGATGGATTGACACGGGTATGTATACATCAGATGACCACGCTATGATATTCTCTGGTCGCACTACCCATGAGAGAGGAGTAGCAGTGTTGATGGACAAAGTTACACCAAAAAGCTTAATAGGTCATTGGGGAGTGTCTGACAGAGTGACTCTCGAACAATCACCAAGAAACTTGACTACGCAGGTATAAAAACAGATAGAAACCGGCAGTTGTGGAAAGTGCCAAGGAAATAATTCCACCAAAGAAGAAGAGTAAGCAAAGTTGGATGACACAGGACATACTAGATATGATGGAGAAAAGACAACAATACAAGGACAAGAATGTAAGCAAGTATAAGGAGATTGAAAGAAAAGGTGTCTGGAAGCAAAGGAAACATGGTTTAACAACAGATGTGATGCCATCGAAAAACTAGACGCAGGCTGTCGTAAACGACAGCAAATGTATATCGGCGAAACGCCCCATGCGTCTGCGTCAACTGCTATAACACCGACTGCCTTATGGCGGAGGAGGTGGTGGAAGTGTG
>JAVQKG010106653.1:0-12881 GCA_036025885.1 Hypseleotris bucephala
CCACCGTCTGGGCCGAGTGCACACCAATGCTGATAGTCTCTCCAGAAGACCCTGCCGCCAGTCCTGCCCGTGCAAATTGCAGGACCCCTCCACGCCTCCTGGGGGTACCTGTCATCAGGCGGTCCAGTGCCAGTTGGACTCTGACACCAGTTCCCGGTTGCTGAGTCCGTTGGGGGTAGAGGGACAAACAGCTGCCACAGCGCTGTGTCCAGTGGGGGTAAGTCAGTGCACCCCTACATCAGACATAAAGACTTTAGATAAAAACACACTTATCATATCAGAGACATCACATCAACACATAGACACTTCAGCACAAAACACTCACAGCAATCCAGACACATCACATCAGAACATTTCCACACATACATATACTGTAAAGCTGACTGAGAAAATATATTTGACTAATACCCTTGATACTGCTTCTTTGTTTCATGGCTGGACCATGGGGGAGCTGAGCCAAGCCCGGGACGCTGATGCAGATATTGCACCTATGCGCGCCTGGATGGAGGCCAGCAACGAGCGCCCCCCATGGACTACTGTCTCACCATGCAGCCCAGCCACTAAAACATACTGGACTCAATGGAGACAACTCTACTTAAAAGATGGAGTCCTGGTCCATCGCTTCTACTGCCTAGACGACACCCAGTTTTACCCGCAAATCGTGCTGCCACGCAAGTTACAACCAGAGGTGATGAGCCAAATGCACAAAGGACCGGTGGGTGGACATTTCGGTGTAGAGCGGACCATGGCCAGACTACGAACCCGATACTACTGGTACCACATGAGAGAAGACGTCGCTCTTTGGTGCCGTAGGCTGGGCGTGGACTAGGACTCTGGCGATGAGTACTTTGTGCTTCTCAACAAAGCCTTTGGTGGGGCTAAGTATCATGTCACCTTGAGCTGCTGCACCTAGATGCACATTGCCTTTCATCATATACTCTTGCACCAGCTGTGCGTCCAGAGCCCGACCCCGGAAGACACCACAAGCTCCGATGGGAACTGTCCGGGTAGGGGCCCCTATGGAACGCGTTGCACTGGACATTATGGGACCACTAAATGGGATGGAGCGCAGAAACTGCTATGTGCTCGTGATACAAGACTACTTCACAAAGTGGACTGAAGCCTTTCCTCTCCCTGATGAACGTGCTGTGACCGTCGCTGAGGTCGTTGCAGCAGAATGGGTGTGCCGCTACGGTATTCCTCAAGCAATGCACAGTGACCAGGGACGCAATTTCTAATCTGAGGTGTTCCAGGGGGTGTGCAGTTTGTTTGGCATAGACAAGACGCACACAACGCCATTTAGACCCCTGTCGGGGTCCCTATAGTTCGCCTCCTATTGATTGATCAACCTAAATGTTCCTTCTGAGAGATTTATTATCCGTGTCTTTGCAGAGTGTCTGGTTAAGGAGGTTAAATCAACCCGGGTTCCTGGAACACCACTAGTTGATTCCTTCCAATGACTCCTCAAACAATAGACAAACTAGATTTATTATCTCCTTCTGGAAAGCAGGTTGACGGTCAATGGGACTTTTAAAGATAATGCTCCTATACAAAGCTAAAAGCCTTAAGCTAGGATGCACCTTCAGATGGTCTCCAAAGTCGAACACACTCACCCTGCGCCTTATAGTACTCAGGCAGGAAACAGGGGGCGGCGCTGGGTTTTTCCATGATGTCATCCGGAAGCGGTTCACCGCTGTGCACTTGCATGCATCAACTGCAAAGCTGTGGTGGGGACCTGGCTTCCGGTGCCGTCCCTGCTTGCTGTGTGTTTTAAAGCGCTTAAAGTACTACACTACATTCTTATTGTAAATATAGATCTATATAACAGAAATAAGTGAGAGTAAATAGAAGCAATAAGAATAAGTAGGATAACATACGTGATCATATTTATGTAAATACTTATGTAACACAGGCGTTCTACTAGATTACAATTTAACAACAATTTATTACTAATGCCAAGCATTTGTATGTTAATATTTGCGAAATGACTTTTTGTGGGCATTATTACCCCCTAACACTACTGTTGTTGCAAGCTTCAATCAATTATGTACAGTTTTTGTGACTAAAGTCCATACTGCATTATACTCAGCTGAAGGCCTCCAGCGTATAACACTCATCTCACTATACTTATGTACAATATGATAAACATATTTTTAGAGATCACATAGCTATTTAATGCTTTGGTTAGATGGCTACCTTGAATCAAAAGGAGTTTTCTTTTATGGGGCATGGTTTAATATATCTTGGCCACTTGTACTGCACTCTCACCTGGATGGTGGTAAGGGCAATGTGAAGATAATGTTTTGTGTTAAATGTCTTTAATCTGGTGTGTGCAAAGTTGCTCCACGGTGGTTGACTACATAGAAAAAGGGGGTCAAGGCTACTACAGGACAGACTGTGGAGTGCTCTCAGAAGAAGGAGGAAAAAGTGGACGCTGGTGGAGACCATCAACATAGGAACAGTGAACCATTAGTATTTGGCCAACTGTAAATAAAAAGTTATCTAAGTGAATTAGTTATATAGGCCTATAGTCTAAATTCTAATAACTCTAGTGTAAACTCACCTATAACCAAAACTCTTTGTATTGCACAATAGCCTATATGTAATCCATTTAATTCACCAATATCTGTTTGAGTTGGGTCTTTAAACCCTTTTTGTGGACTGTGTGTTGAAACTTGTCATGACAAATATCCTGGGTATATTCTGCACGAAAAATAAACCACTATGGAGCCCACCTAATACCTTGGATTTTGCATCTGTGTAGTCTAATCTCTTCCAGAATACTATTCAAGTGAAGTCACCACACCATTACGCAGGTTTCTTTTTTCCATGTGCTCCAGCCATGTAAAGGTTATCTGATTTGACATGGCAGACAGTAGCCTAACTCTTCCCAAGAAATGTTGATCATGACATTTTTGTTTTTAAAGGAGTGGGGGCTTTTCAAGGTTGTTGTAAATCACCTTCTATACATACCCTGACAGGTGATTTTGTTGGCAGCCACAGCACCACTTAATGGATCATTTAGCGCCAGTCACAACATATCATTAATTCAGAAGATTTTATAGAACTATGGGCTTACTTTATTTATTTTAAAAGTATCTGGATTTCCCTGCTCCAGGCTGAAGAGGCGGGGCTGTACATTTGGGCCTCTCCCCCTTTGCACTTAAACTGGTGCCTAATGACAGTCAAGCCATCATCTAACTTGGTTTAGTGTGCTGCTTCTGCTTGGTGAGGACACAGAGCTATGGCGATAACAAAGACTAGAGCTGTGTGCTGTGCGTTGATATTGCTGTTCGTGGTTGTTGGTGTTATCGTGGGTATAGTGTTTGCTGTGAGGCGTAGAGCGAAGTGTCCGCATGGCACCTTCACCAAAGCTGCCGTGGCCGCTGATTCTGAAACATGCTCTCAAGTTGGAAGGTGAGTTGCTTTCACTATTAAAACTTACACGTTAACTACATGACTAGGCAACTTTTTTTTTTTATCAAGAAGTGTTCAAAGATGCTTAGAATTATTCAGTAGCCAATTTAAACACTTAGCCTACTTAAAAAAAAGAAAACACCTAAAACATTATATTGTGAAGGACAGACAGGCTTTACCATTTACTCTATTGACGTGTAACTCCCAACATTGTTTATTTTTTGCCATATTTTATTGCTCATTTAGATCAGAGAACCCGCACTCCATTTTCATATAGTGCACTAAACACAGCAACAACAAAAAACAGAAAAAAAGTAGCTACTTGAGTGTGAAGAATTTATGCGTAATCTGTTGCAGAGACATGCTGCAGAGAGGAGGGTCGGCGGTAGATGGCGCCATATCCGCGCTGTTGTGCACCTCTGTCATTAACGCACAGAGCATGGGCATCGGAGGGGGGTCCATATTTACAGTGATGGACACCTCTGGTCAGTATCACGTGGCTTTCTTTCCCAAGATTTAACATCAGGCTATTTAGAAGAAATCATGAAAATATATAGGCCTACTGTATGTTGTTCCTTCTTTTTTGAAGGTAAAGTAAAAATAATCAACTCTAGAGAGACTGTACCCAAGACATTCAAACCTGATCTGTTAAAGGCTTGTCCCAATGATTCCTCACCCATGTCAGGTACTATGGTATTTTGGTTCAAGGAAAGCAGTGGTTCCATAACAATGTTCCAAAAATTTTTGATTAAAAAAAAAGTATTACACATTGGCTTAAATTAAACACCTGCATAAACATTTTTAAAAAAATCTTTTCTCTCAGGTAGTGAATGGATTGGCGTCCCAGGAGAAATCCGAGGCTACGAAGTGGCCCACAAACTTTATGGGAAGTTGCCATGGGCAACCCTCTTTGAGCCTACCATAAAACTCGCACGAGAAGGTTTTCCAATTCCTCCAATTCAAGGAGAATACCTCTCAATGATAGCGAATAGGACAAGTACACTGTAGTATGAAAACATTAAATATACAAACAGAATACGCCCTTTTTATGATTTGTTGTCTAATAATGAACTTATTTATTTACTCTAGTAAACTATATTCAGATGTACATGGAAATCTACTTAAAACCGGTGACATTGTGAAGTTTGAGAAACTGGCTGAGACTTTGGAGGTGATTGCGAATCGTGGTCCAGATGCCTTCTATTCTGGGAAGATAGCACAGGATTTGATTAGTGACATACAGGAGGCAGGTATTACAGAGAACCTTCATCTTTTGATATCATTGTCTGAGAGATATACATCTTTCACAGAGCCTGAGCGAGGTTGTAGATTTCATGTTTTCTCTTGTCTAATGCAGGGGGAACACTTACATTGCAGGATCTGGCGACGTACAGCGTGAATGTGTCTGATGCGTGGGCCTTTCCTTTGGGAGACTTTCAGATGTACATCCCCCCGCCCCCTGCAGGAGGCGTGCTCCTCAGCCTTGTCCTCAACATCATGAAAGGTTTGTTTTGTGAGCTGCTGCTCATCAACACTTTCTGGTAATAAGCTGCCACACAGGCTTTGGCTCCTGTTACACTGTGTTAACCGAGGCTCATTTTATTTATTTATTTATTTATTTATTTATTTAAATAAACATTAAAACTTTATGTTTCTACTTGTATACATAAACTGTTCATATGAACGGAGAAATCACTCAAGCAGATACAACTAGGGCATATTGTTGTGTCAGCCTGTCTGATTTTGTTTCAGTCTAATATTCACAAAGGATATGTATTAGTTGAAAGAAGACATATTATTATTATTATTATATTATTTTTACAGGTTACAACATCAATACAGAATCCCTAAAGCCTCAACCAAAGACACTAGCCTATCACCATTATATTGAGGCTTTTAAGTTTGCCAATGGACTGAAGAAGCATGTCAGAGATCCCAATGTCATCTCAGACAAAGTATGTTACACAACGTGTATGTACTCTATTACCACTGTCTGTCATTCCTTTTGGTTTATTGTTCAACAGTTGGCCAGGACATTTGTGGAGGATAGTTTTGCTGAGCACATCAGGAGCCTGATCAGTGACAAGACTCAAGGAGAGCAGTATTATAACCTGACGTCTTACTTAGACTCTTTTGGCACGACACATGTGTCTGTGCTAGCTGAGGACGGCTCTGCAGTCTCTGTCACCAGCACCATTAACCACATGTTAGTATGAGCTGCAGTCTAAGTACTATTTGTGTAAATCTTTTGTAATTTGTATAAAAACTTATACAACAACTGTTTTTGTGATTGTTTTCACAGATTTGGCTCTAAAGTCCTTTCTCCCAAGACAGGAATCATTCTTAACAACGAGCTGTCTGATTTCTGTGGAAGAGCTGAAATAATCTATTCTGGTAAATGTTGTTTTCTAATTTTGAAAAAGAAAAGTTCCCCTTTTGATAAAGAATGTGCATAAAGTAGATGATCTTTTGTCAATCATGACATCCATAGTTCCCCCTGATTGCAATTTAACTATTTTCTTTTTGTGCCTTTTCTGATGAGTACGATTCATAATCATGCGCTCTGTCAGTCAAAGCTTTGTTGCATTGGCAGGAGAGCAGCCCCCCTCCTCCATGGCCCCTGCTGTGCTAAAGTCTCAATCAAGGACACTTGCGATTGGATCGACTGGTGGGAGTATGATCACGACTGGGATTGCCTCGGTGCGTGTCCATGGCAATCACTTTAAGTGCAATTAAGATAAATTGCTTCAGACTAATGCCCGTCTGTGTTGTTATATGCCAAGAGCTATCTTCACAATTGTCCAACATGTCCATAAGCTATTGTATAATCATTATTGTCCCATTTGGGAGATTGTAAAATATTGCCTTTTCACTTAGGCACTCATGAATCACCTCTGGTTTGGAAAGAGCCTTAAGGAAGCAATCGATTCACCAGTGGTTTTTGTCGACTCCCAGAATATGCCCAAGTTTGAACCTAACTTTGATAAGGTACTAATTATGCAATTATCTATATGAATCAAATAATGCCCATTACAATGTCTATGTTTTAGTCAGTTTTTTAATATTTTCTTTCCCAGAATACCATTGAGTCCCTCAAATCTTTGGGACACAAATATGATCCAGAAGAAAGAAAATTTTACAATGTGGTTAATGCTGTGGAGAAGGACGGCGACTGTATATGTGCCGTGTCTGATGCCAGGAAGCAAGGCAAAGCAGCTGGATACTGAATAAAAACAACTGAACTGTAGTGGAGTGTCTCAAGGTTACAAGGACTTCCTGAAGTTACCAAACAGAAAAGATGACTGCGGCTGATGTGTTTTTGAACAAGTATTACTCCCCCACTGTCATTTATATGCTAAAGACCTCAAAGACAATTATGAGGAAGTTATTAGTAAAATGCCAAACCAAAGTGGCCAAACCTGTACTGTTTGTGTGCTGCTAGAGCAACAGGAAGTATGTTTTAAGGACATGCACTCATTAACTAAACACTGTTATTTTTTTTTGTAATGGAAACAATTAAATGGCTGTTTATTAATTTTAATTACTTTTTAATGTATAATGTGTTCAAACTACTTTTGTAATGTGCTAAAACTCACAACTGCTCATGCTGTACATTTGTTTTATAAATATATAAATATAAGCTATTTCACAATTGGTTATTAAATTATTCTGATGTGTTTTATCAGTATAGGGATAATAAATAGTATGACTGCATACATTGTATAATGCATTCCGACAGATTCCTCCAATGCAGTGTATGTGTCCCTTACCATATTTTTAACCTAATTTATTCTGATAGTTTCCTGGTTTGTTCTGGAGCATACTGCAGATAGCATTATATCAAAAGTGACACGGGATGTACATGCTATAGGTTAAGATGGTGAATACTAAATCTACTGTTGCAGGCTATTTTTATTATGTGTAATGTAATGTTACACAGGTTTACCTATGAAATAGACTGTTATTAGAATGTATGATCAGGTGTGGTCTTCTGTTGGTGTAGCCCACCTGCTTTGTTTTTTTTTTCATCTTGTCGTGGACTTTGATATAAAATGTGATCTCAAACCAGACCTTACACCACAAAAAAATACTGCTTATTAGGTTTTTGTATGTTTTTCCAGCAATTCTACAAAATTCTATTTACAATCATGATATGTTCAAAGTTCACTTAAGAAGATTTCTCTTGGAACATGTATGTGCACAACTAACTCCATTGGCTTGATTTGATAGATTGATTAGTTGTTTGAGCTCAAAGCAAGTAAACTGCTCAACCAATATATCAAAACAGGTGTCACTGCAACTCTAAACAAAGCATTTTAGTGAGTGCAAATTAAATTGCCATGTATGATGTAATATTTAACAACTAAAGTACACTGTAGTAAATCTGTAGTTGCCATTTGCTATATTGCTTTTGTATTACAGTAGCTATAACCTAGGTGACATTGTGGGTGGGCTTTACTTGGTATTTTCATTTCAGTTTCATGCTGGGCTGTGACCTTAAAGGAGCCACTTGTTGGAAATGCCACATTACCAAATCTGGCACCAGCAAGTTTCTATGAGAGGATCATGGTTAGCCCTTGTGAAAAGTGGGACATGATACAGCTGCAAAATTAGGCTAGTCTATCAGCATAAACCAGCAGTCAATTGAACAATTTGTGGATTAATCTGCATAGATAAATCCGTTTTGCTTTGCTGAGCAGATGCAGATTCGGCAGGTGACCCAGCTGTTGGCACCAAAACTCAAATGTCCCAAAATGAACCACAGACCATACTCCTTCTAGTTTAACCTGTTTGTTTATTGGCAGTTTGCTAGAAGACATTTACAAACATTACAACGAGAAAGACACAAAACAAAAACAACAAATCAAACAGACAGGTTTTTTCCTTTTACAAACATTTGACGTAAGAGTACCTGTAGTCCTCTCTATTTCAGACAGCGTTGCGAGATATGAAATTACATTTACTGGATGTTTTTGTGCATAATCACACCAGCCACATCCTCTATTTGTTTACTACTCAATGAGCTCAGAAAGACTGCTGAGTCATTTTTACAATTACAGAAACAGACCAAAGACATAACACCAAAATGCTAACACAAATAATTTTACATTTAACACTTGCAAACATATAGAAGACACATTTAAACATTTATTTTATATATACACACATATATATGATTATGAGGGCATGTTCTAGCTAACATTCAACCATTTGGTCACAAAGAGGTATGCTTCCATTTCAGATTAGGTTATTGATATACTGTATCTTGGATTAAAACAACATATAGATTAAATATAATGGAAAACTATAAAAATAACAGTGCCTTAAAGTGCATTGCAGTGTTTCGGTCAGTCTTAACCTAATTATTATGTGCTACTGCAAAGGATATGACTATAACCAATAGATAACAGTCATGGCTGTGTCTCAACACAGGGCCAGGTACAGCATTGATAATGTCAATGAAGAGTTAAATGGCAGTAGGAAGAGCGTAACTGGGAGTCTGTTTAGGTACAGACTCATTATTATTGTTGGTTGTAGTTGTATAAATGCACTAAAACACTGTGAAGATTACAACAGTTCAATAATTACAAACAGGTGTATTTCAGCATTTAGGCAAAGTACAAAAAAGACCAGCGACAGCTATCCATTGTCAAGTACCTGTTGTCTTCTAAGATTGCTCTGTTCACCAAAAGTGCACAAAAATAGCTTAGTGGAAACACAACAGAGCCATGTTTTGTGTCCTCATTTACATCGACACAAGGGCCACGAGGGTATTCACAAGTGGACATTTGGAAAGGGGGGGAACACGCAAAAAGTCTTGACCTAGCAGTTTTGCCGGCATCACGTGACGGGTCGTCGGCTGTATAGTCTGTTGAACTTGTGTCATAGCCTTTGTTGAGAGATTAACAGAGAGAACACACAATGTGAAGCTAGGCCCTGGCTGCCAGAGATAGTCTCAGTCCTGGTACAGAGACCCCCACAGGAACCCCACTCTAGGTCCGCTTGAGCTACCGCCGGGATGCTGCTCCACCTGCTGCCGACCAACTGATCCAAATCCTCGGGACACTGGCTCCTCAGCATCAAAAGATACAGAAATACTGAGGGAAAAAGGTGGAATATACGAAACTGGGAGCGAGAGAGCACAACCGGGACATTAACTCTTCCAGCCCCCCTCCAATGAAACCACAATTTGTTCCCAAGAGCACCATCCACCAACACAGTAAGTCTACCTGTCTTGTCTTGTGTGAGTTGTAGTAAAGATAGATGGCTTTGATCAGCCATTTTGAATTAATATGAGATTATGTGCACTGGTTGGTTCTCCACCGTGCTCCAAGGGTGACTAGTAGGCTTGTGGTTGAAGGGTAAAAGATACAACTGGACTGCCATGGGACATTACAATATCACCCCAGTTTAACTTATCACCTCTCGCAATAGTGAAGGGTGAATTCTTTGGAGACCTGCTTCTCCCCCAAGCCCCATGGCTCCAGTTCATATCGGTTTCCCATATCATCGTCTTCATCTTGTTCACCTTCATACTCCTCCTCCTCCTCTTCATAATGACTGGGCTCCTCTATGGATGTCTCTAAGTGATAGCAGAACGGTTGACCCTCTGTGTATTCGTAAATTGTAGGCAGGCTACTTTTGAGGCTGCAGCGCCGGCGTAGTGCGACCAAAAGCGGCTGTGGCATGGTGAAAATGTCCACGTTGTTGCCCAGATCAATCCAGGCCAGGCTGGAGAACTTCTTAGGGTCTTTCAGCAATTCGGCGAGGTCTTTGAGTATAGCTATTGTGAGACGGTTACCATTCAATGCCAGGGTGCCGAGTTTGGGCATTGAGGCAAGAAGGGGCAGGAGAAATAATAAATTATCATCAATGAGTTCTGTGAAGCTAACGTCCACAGCTACAATACTATCCCGATTATTTTGGAGGTAGAAGGCGACTTGGCGAACATCGCGAGAGGACAGGGAAATGCCGGACAAGTCAACCGAGTCACTGGACAGCTTCTTCTGTAGAGTCGTCTTGAGACTGTAAAACAAACATACAAAATATTTTACCAAAAACACTGATATGCATCAGTGACATGTTTCTTTTTCTGCAACTTGAGTCTAGGCCATGTTATATGTTATGTCCTGTGTTGTATAAAAGCGAGGGTGACTGGGCTAACTTGGAGCGGAAAGCTGACATAGTAGAAACTCTGGCATGGGGATTTGCCAGTGTAAACAGAGGAGCCAAAACATCCGAATGAGGCAGCAGCTTGGGCTTAAAGCTTGGAGGGCCACGAGCCTAGATCTCAAATCGCTCAACTAAAAGATAAACTGCACATGTGACGGGTGGATTTATTTTTAGGACGTCGTCTCTGGGAATGCTGCAGCAGTATTGTCTTTTATTGGGTAATGTTGTTTTGATCAAAGAGGTCACATGTTCTGTATCTTTTTACATCAGGAACTAGGGGATGGTAGCAATAATGTACAAGTAATCATGATTTCATTTATGTGTTATTGCAATGGGTGCCAAAAAAAAGCACTTTTTTCAAACCATTTACAGCCAAAACATTTCTGAAAGGTAGAGGTAGTGTGTATTCAAAAGCTCATAGGTAAACCTGAATTGTAATTGGTCCATACATATTTTTTTATTCTGACTTGAGCATAAAGACTGTTATAAGTAAAACATCAAAAGGGAAAGCTACTAAAAGGTTGGAACTTGACCCTGGTTTAACCCCACTGATATTTACAATGTGTCCTTGGGCAAGACATTTTAACCTACACTACCACCACTGATCATGATATTAGAAATAAGAGAAATTAGATCAGAAAAAAAGGCTCTACTTACAGGTAGCCATATATATTTGTGACAATTAGATTGTTTTCCAATAGATTGAAATGCATTCAACATAGTAAATAGAACACATTGTGCAACAGCTAATGTAAAACATCATCAAGCTCCCTACAATGTCCATACTGAGCTTTTAAAGTGAAGATACGGTGACTCTCAGTGCCTTTCATTTTATAACAACAGACAATATTTGTGATTTATTTATGCAGTGCCTTGGCCTTTTGTTTTCTGTCAGTCCCGCAGCACCGCCTCCTGTGAATACGCCAGTTTTACTCTCACTGTTACTAAAGTGGCCTGTTGTAACAATGATTCAGTGTCAGGTTGAATTATAAGATCCCGAGGCGCCTGGTGACTTACTGTGACATCCACTGCAGTACCTGTCAGAGCAGAGCCTTTAATGTGTTTGGGGTCATGGTGGAAATGGAGTTACGTTTTTGAAATGCCCTGAGCTACATTTACTGCTAGGATCTAAAAGTAGGCGATGGCTGAGCACATTAGAGTGTTTGTATTAATTGGGAAGCAGAAAAACAACCCAAATGTTAGCTGTGCATGATGCCATTAGGGTAGCACAATATTACAAAATCATGCAGTATGGGTATGTTGAGGATGGCAATAGCAATATATAGCACATAACTTCAACTAAAAAGATAAGTCTGGATATAGTAATTAAAAGCATAAGGCTAAACCAGGACTAACCTTACATTAAATCAAAACTAGAAAGCACTTGGAGATCACAGACCTCTGCCATAAATAGCTAATTTCCATGGATTACTCACAAAATCTAATCAATTGTTGCAATGTCATTCTTTGAAAAAATCTTGGATCCAAACGATGATCTAAAAAATGTTGTTCCTTGTGTCATTCCTGGCCTTTCCTGAAAATTTCCTCCAAACCATTCAAATACGGTCAGTAGTTTTTTGGATGAAACAGTTATTTTAAGTAATTTTTTTTGTCAGATCAAAAATCATTACTTTAGTTTCTGCACATTGTGTTTGTTGATACCAATTTAATTGTAAATTTGCTATACTACATATTCCAGTCTAAATGCCAAACTAAGGTGGTATTTCATCAGCTGGGGAGGTCTATCTCTTTATCGGGTTCTGTCCACTCCAGTTGAGCTGTATGTTTCGTAAGACCAGTCACCACCCTTGATAATGGCTCCAGCCTGGCAGCCCTCCTCATAAGGTGCAAATGGATTTTGATCACACAACTCACTGCTTTTCAACTTCTCTCATCCGGTTGTAACCAAGCATAAAAAAGGCATTCACCAAAAGGAAGAATACTCTATTTCTCTAACATTAATCTGATAGTTTCAAATGTATCACCTTTGCCAAAGATAAAAGTGGTTTAAAAGAGATCACTTGGTTCAGTAGGCAGCTCAGTGGGCAAAGTGATTCATAATAACATCGGAGGACATGATCATGCTCTGAAGAGAAAAGGAAGGGCAATGTGACCTTAAATTGATATCTCAGTTAATTTGACATTTTAATTTAAAGTGATGTTTTTACCTCACATTTCACTGGCAAGATCACAGGAAGTGAGAAATTAGCTTTACGTATAAAATCAGCCAAAAATAATGATACTCTTTAAATAACTTTGACAGACAAATGCAAAACAGGGTTACAACTAGA
>JAVQKG010106667.1:0-21319 GCA_036025885.1 Hypseleotris bucephala
CAAACTCAGTGTAGTTCAGCGTCTTCATCATATGTAACTGTCCAGAAAGGTAGAAAAAGATGGGGCAAAAACTCTCTGAGTTATTGCATCTTGAAATTTAATCCATAATTAATTAATTACTTAATTACTATTCATTGCAGATGTACCCAAATCGATACAGTTTGGCGTCCTTATAGGGTCTAAGTATCTGCAAAGTTTCAAAGTGATCAGGCAATTCGTTTTTGAGTTATCGCGGTCACACGGCCAATCTTCGGACGCGGATACGGACGAACATGAAACCATAATATCGCCGAACGCGATTCTCGCGTTTTGCCGATATAATTACTTTTTATAGTTTTAACACACTTACTTTCTGCATGCAGATATCAGCCAAAATAGAGAGTGGGATGGTTAGGCTCAGCGCTAACGTCCCAATTAAAGATGAAGTGAGGAAACAGCCCCTAAAACAAAATCAAACAGACATTTGGATGTGAGTTAGAAATATCTACAAAAAACACCACATTTCTACAATTATAGAGTTTCATAATGAAGAAGAATGGGCATTAAAACAGAGGTGAATTGATGATACAGAATTTACCTTGATTGACAGCAGTGATAATTTTTTGGAGAAACAGCACAAAAATACTAACAGTGAATGCTTACCAAAGCCATAGAAACTCAGAGAGGACTGTTCCTATAAGTCCGTTGATGAGGATGTAGGTCCAGACCAGCTGACTTGGGAGCTCGAAGTCCTCGAAGCCTGTGTAATGAAGGAGGAGGAAGCCTGGCCACAGCAGCAGCAAGTTGAACAGACCCACAAACCCTGGTTTAACAACAAACTGTGAGAACCAATGGGCAAACTACCAACTTTTAGATACATTTTTAACATGCAACCATTAAACAGTTTTAGGACAAACCTATCCCAAATATCACATTTTCCAAACATATTTTTAACTCAAAAAATATAATCACCAAAATAATGTGATGTGTGATAATGACGACATGGTGTATTAGGCGACTTGATAAATTGCCCTGTTTTGGTAAACTTACCAAAAAACATGGGGATGTCAAGCTTATCCTCCCTATCCACTCGCCTCTTGATCATCACAATGTAGACAGCATACAGTATGGCACTAGCCAGAGACCACAAGGAACCTGCAGTGAAAAATGACAAGTTAAACTAATTTATATGACAACAAATAGTTCAGAGGATGGTGTTTGTTATTACCTATAGCGCCTTTATCATCAAGATTATCCATACTGGAGAGACTGACAAGGGCAACCCCTCCCATACTGAAAAATAATTATATACACCTTTTAGAAAATAGTTTTTTTTTTACAGTATATTTTTAAGTCTATTTGTTTGTTGGATAATAAAATAAAATCTCCAGTCTTATTCTGCTGAACCAATCTTGAGAAACAGTAAGCTACACGCCATAGATTTCAACACTGGTGATTCACAACAAAATACTTTACCACATACCTTAAAGCCACTGCCAACAACTTAGACAAAGTGAACCGGTCACTGCTGTTACTGGGAAATATGGCTGCTAAGATCAGAGTAAACAGACCTGAATGGAGAAGAAAAAACAAACTAACAAACTCTAGGAAACGAGTAACTACAAAGGTGCATTATCTAGTCTAATATTACGGTTGGCCATAGTGAGTTTCACCTGATGTGGATGAGAGTATGTTGACAATAGCCACTTGTGTGTCTGACAGAGCCTCCTGATACGACAGGTTTGCAAGAAACCACTGAAAAACAAACAAGAATCAAAAGTAAATAGGAATGCATTCACTGATAATTTGTCAATGACTTTAAACTAAGATAAACTAGATACATTTAGATCGAATAACTTGTATTTGGTATATTGCTTCTAGGACTGGAATAACTAAATTGATTAATTGATTTTAGAAATAATAATCAAATAATTTAGTAATTGCTGAGAGAATGGGTTTTACAAGAGCAGTAACTGAAACTTTTATAATGAGAAATAAATATATTTACTGACCACAAAGCAAAAAAAGAAGCTGATTTTTGCCACATCAGTGATGGTGAGTTTGCCAACTGTCCGCAGCATGGCCTCATGGTCCTTGGCGGCGGGATAGGACATTCGGGACAGTTTAGCCTCCAGTGCCTGTGTGGACGGCAGCTGACGCACCTCCATGATGTTACTGAAGCGCACCCGCTGCTTTTTAGAAGAGGCTGCAGGGCACAAAACAGAGCACAGTTTAATAAAATGACCTACTTATTCACTTGCAAAAGTAATAGTAGAAGCCATCATATGTTTTAAGAAGCCCTGAAGGGAAATGGAGGTCATCTAAGTGTACATGAAAAGCTCATGAAAAGGATTTGAAAATTATTTTAAGTTCTGATAAATATGAAGTAGTTTAAAAAAGCATTGGATAGTGCAGTGGTTCTATTCTATTCATTTGACTTGACTTTTTTTTTTAGTTATCTGTTATATATTACCATCCAACTACCACACTATTTTTGACTATACTAAGCGATCATGCAATCTAAATTTCAAATAATTACAAAATAAATTCATGCTAGGTATTTCTGTTGGAATTTTGTTTTTAAGATCTTTACTTTAAATTCAGAATTTTTCTATTTCAAATTCTACACAAATTTGTCCTTATAGATTTTTACATTCTAAAATAAAGCATTTTTCTATTCATTGTTAGCTCACCACTGCCCTCTGTTGTTGTGATGCTTTTCAAATAAGGGTAGAAGAAGGCAAATATGACAGATAAACCAACCTATCACTATAGAAGAACTTTAGTAAAGTAAATGTATAATGAAACTTACAGCTTTCACATTCTCCAATCAAACTACAGGATGTCTCTGCTGGGACGTCCTGGAACTTCACTGGGACATATAAAGGTTCACTCTGGACAAGAACAATACATTGCATCATCAACACCAAGGTCTTTTGATATCAAGTGTTGAAGTTAATCTCTTGTTATGTTGTTCAATATGTTACAAGTACACACCAAGCAATTGTCCCCAGTTGGGTCATTGTTGCAGCGAGCAAAGTAGGCCTCAGCATCTGCAAACTGGAAAAGATACTATTTTAAATGTACGATTACCACTATTTCTAAACTAAAAAAATCTATCTTTATGTTTAGGAATTTATAATAATCTGCATTATATATGGCCCAGAAGAAGTCACTTACAAATGCAGAGTGCCTCCGCTTGAGTGTGCCTGTGCACTGTTGCCTCCACGGTCGCCACAACAAGAAACCAAACAAATACAGCACAAACATGGACGTCTTTGTGAACGTGCTGAAGAAGGGTTTGTTGTACTCCTGTCGCTTGAAAATGTACTGCAAGAAAAAAAACAGAAAAAAACAAACAATATTATAGCATAAATAAAACAGTGTATTTGTCAAAACTAATTGTCTGTCAGACTCTTGAGCCCAAAGCATCAGTTCCAAGGCATTAAAAGCTATTTGTCTTGTTTTCAGACAGAATTGTCTCAGTGGTTTTAATGCAAGCTTTGGCGTTGCAAGCATGTACTGTAGATTGATTTGTTGTTGAAGTTCTTTTTAATCTGTAATCTATAAAAATTATGGAAAAAGTGACTGACAATCACTAAGTAGGGTTGAGGACGTGCAATTAGTAATGTCTAATAGTGTTTATTCTTGAGGAAAAGGGTGCCACTAATTTAATTTTGCTATGAAATATACAGTATAGTGTGTGAAGAAATGCTTACTGAAGTGAGCTCTGAAGAGGCAACCCAGATGACATCGACCAGCAGCAGGATGACGACCCCCAGAGCCATGCGTCTCCGCTGAACAGACGAGCTGCCCTGTGAGCTCATCCGGTTCATCACAAACACCCACTCCATCTAATAAAACATCAGACCTTGGTCAACTGGTGATGTCTATTTTAAAATCCAATGATAATATTACATACCCTTTTTCAGCTGTTCAGCGATGTTTGGAGTGGCTGGCCCCCCCGTCTTTGATTGTTAAGATCAGGCCAGATTGAGTCTTAATTTGTTCTTCATTATATTAATAATCTGCTCTAAAATATAAAATATTGCAAAACACACAGGATGCATTTAGTTAATTGGAGAGTAAACCAATAAAGAAGCAAACCCCTAAAGATGACAACCACACAGTTTAAAGGGACTTGAGTCAATGGATTTCTTATCCCAGGACATAAAGGTTAACATGCAGCTGCCATTACCATTATCTCAAACTTCTTCCTGATCAAAATGTGCAGCCTTCTTGGAACCTGGAAGGCTTTCATGCTAGCAGCCTTAGCTTTTACTCAAGCAGCTGTTGGTCACGAAGAATTGCAAACAATATACATTCTACCATCTAAGAGTTTAATCAGAATACATATGAATGTGTATCTCTATTTGTACAAAGTAATGCAACAATTCTACGTTTCCAAACTGCATATTCAACGCATTTAAAGTTTACTGAGCTAACCAAAGGGCTACGCTTCCTTGTAAACAGTGAAATGTAATTTAATGCTGTTTTACCTGAGTGCAGGAAAATGCCAATCAGTTTCCGCCATTATGGACTTCACATGTTTATGCTGCAATCGGTATATTGACAAAAGTGGTCTCCTTTTTACGATTAAGAAATGATTGACAGGCTACGATTGTAAACACTAGCACACCCGCCCGCTTCGTAATCAGCTGACATCACTTACGTACGCCAAGGATTCTGGGAAACGCAGTCTATTTTTCTTTTTCTTCGTGGTTTAACAAAACAGCAGAGAGCTAGCTTTATCGCCACCTACTGGTAAGATGAAGATGAGGGTAGAAAATCAAGTTATTAGTTCCCAATTCTAGACTGTATAAACAGCCATCAATTTGATGCTAATATCAAATTTAATAATTAAAATGTGAAACATTTATTAGCTTTTATACGTCATGTTACAAGTAAGGAGGCGACTATGTAATTGCCTCTCTGTCTCCACCAGGAGGCTGTAGAGCTGCTGTATAGACACATTGGTAATTTTTATTGTAGAGGAAGAACAGGCCGCTCTTTCAATTAAAAATGTATTATTTACACTGAAGACCACAGTTTTCGTATTAATTATGATAACTAATTGTGTGAATTAGTAGCCAAAATATACTCGGGGGTTCACTAACAAGTGTGCGTCTTTCTAGTGGTAAGTAGCTTTCCTATGTTTTGCACTTTTTGGCTCTGATGCAGAAGGCTAACCAGTTAGCTTAATACTTATGTCACATTGGGTGTTTAATTTGAAGACTTGAAGACTGTTATGAATAGCATTCGAGTGAGATATTTAATCCCCCCAAAAAAAATCACTAAATGTAGCCTTTGAAGTTGCAGCATGTACTACGACCATCATATGCTAATCGACCTGCTAATGTATTTTGTTCATTGCGTTCCATCTCTGCACTACAGGTAAGAGAGATTTTGAAGTTCCCTTTGATTGTATAAACAAAATAAATCACAATGAACTTCATTGAGGATGAGGAAACTCCCAAAACTAAACAAAAACCCCAACAGAATATCGACATGACCACCAGCGAAAAGGTAAGCCAGAATAAAAATAATGTGTGTCTCACAAGTCCAAGAAAAATAAAAATAAAATGCCTAAATTGTAATAATTATTTATTTTGTAGGTGGTGGACCTTCTAAATCAAGCAGCACTGATTCCCACAGATGAAAAGCTTGCTGTGCTGAAACAGGTCTGTTGCATTTTCTTACTACTACAACACTATTTATTGGTATTGTTAGGTCTGAAAAGAAATCAATAATTAAGTTGCTAATCTTGTTCAGGTACAAGAGCTTATCATCAACAAGGATCCCTCTCTTCTTGATAATTTCCTGGATGTAAGTAATCGTTTATACAAGATTTGATGCCATATATTGCTTGCTTTATCCATTGTCGTTTGTAATACATACTGTAAACAATAAACATGAAACGCATAACATAACAGCTAGATTTCTTTGTATGTTCTCTGCTTATTCCACCTACAGGAGTTGATTGCGTTTCAGACTGACAAATCCATTGAAGTGCGAAAGTTTGTAATTGGGTTTATAGAGGAAGCCTGGTAAGTTGCACATATTTTTTTCTATTATTTTATAGTATATAGTGATGATTGTTTTGTTTTTTTACAGCAAAAGAGACAATGAGCTCCTTGTGAAATTGATTGCCAATCTGAACATGCTGATGAAAGATGAAAGTGTAAATGTTGTAAAGAAAGGCATCCTAACGCTCACACAGCTGTACAAAGTATCTCTACAGGTATGTTTTTTGGATACATACTACACGCTCCTAGAAGCAATTTAGTTTTTGTGCACAATGTATAGAAACCACAAACCTAAGACTGTAAGACAACATAAACATGAAATCAGCCACAAAATTAATGTAATAGTATTAAGTAATAGATGTTGTATCCCTAACTGTTTTCTTTGGAAATGTATCAACTGTTTTTCCATGCTATCATTGCAGTGGCTGCTGCGGTCCAAAACTGTCACTGACATGCAGGAGGCGTGCTGGGATATGCTCACAAACATGAAGGGAGAGGTGTTGGCGATGCTTGACTCCGAAAACGACGGTGTCCGAACTCATGCCATCAAATTCACAGAGGCATTAATCATCGCCCTGTCTCCTCGAGTCCAAGACTCTGAAGTTCCCAAACGCCAAGAAAATGACATCAGTTTGGACAAAGTACCTAAAGACCACTCATACATTCGCTACGGTATGGTCACTAGTACAAATGATAATAGAGCTACACTGTTTAAGTCTTTGATTTGTTTTTTTTACACGTGCTGATTTTTCCAAATAGATGTGTTGTGTGAAGAGGGGAAGACCGCACTAGAAAAGCTGCTGAAGTTTATGGTACATCCAGCTATTTCCAGCATCAATCTCACCACAGCACTGGGTTCCCTAGCTACAATCGCCCGTCAGAGGCCAATGTTTATGTCAGAAGTGGTGCAAGCTTATGAAACATTGCATGGTGAGTGTTCTGGGTCTTTTGATTACTTTTAAGAAAAAGATGGGGGCCAAAGGTGTTGTCAGTGTTTAATATCATTGTATGAAATGACTATTTTATGGTTTTGTCTTTTTTAGCAAACCTGCCGCCCACCTTGGCCAAATCTCAGGTGAGCAGTGTCCGTAAGAACCTAAAGCTCCACCTGGTGGCGGTGCTGAAACATCCATGCAGTCTGGAGTTTCAGGCCCAGATCAGCACTCTGCTCCTGGATCTGGGAATGCCTCAAAGTGAAATCACTCGCTACACTCCAGCCCTCCGCGAACAACGAAAACGACAACGACATGAGCAGTACACAGAGGGAAAGAAGGTCAAGATGGGTGAGAATACTTGATAATGATTGATCTGTGTTGAATGTAGCTCTGCAGTGCTGTGAATTCATCTATGTCTCTTTCATCCATCTATGTATTCCCAGAACCGGCTATGATAGAGGATGATGAGGACAAAGAGGAGCCTGCCCCACCTGTCCCTAAACCCGCCCCGGCCCCTGTGGCACAGTCTGCCATCGACCTCACGGCTGAATTTTTGCGGCCTCTGCTCAACCCTGAAAACGTAGCCAACCTGGTCAGTGTCAATAATGTAGTTCACTTCACTCAGTGGTTTTGCTCCCTCAAACTAAGACTCACTACTGTTTTCCTTCTAGGTGCTCATCAGTATGGTGTATCTACCGGATGTCATGCCTGCCTCCTTCCAGGCCACATACACCCCTGTTGAATCTGCTGGAACTGATGCACAGATTAAACATTTAGCTCGACTCATGGCCACACAGATGACTGCTGCTGGCATTGGTCCAGGTAAATATTAAATGCAAGATTTCAATTGCTTCTTCTCAGTCTGCTTCCCTTACTACCATACTTAATATGCTTTATAAATTCCACCTTAGGTCTTGAGCAGAGCAAAGCCAAAGATGAAGCTGCCAAAGAAGATGGTACTGAAGACGGTGCTGTAAAAGACCTGCTTATAAAACGTAAAGTTCCAGCAATGATGGGCCAGGCCATCTCTGTGTTGGGAGGATATGAGAAGGCACCGGAGGCTCCAGTGGTTAAGAGACTTCCTGAACCTATTCTTCCTACTGCACAAACCAAGTGAGTTCGGGCAAGAAAATGTTTTGAAAACATTTTTGTGTTTACACTAAGCAACTATGATTTCTGTAATCAACAGAATGACTGGTGCAAGTGGCAGGAAAAAGGTGTTTCGTTTGTCAGATGTCATCCAGCCTTTGACAGACGGCCAGATTGAAAACCTGAGCTCTAAAGCGATCAAACGAATCCTGCATTCAGAGAAGCCCATAGCTCAAAGTGGCATGTCTCATGTAAGTTAACCAATCTCGGGAAGGTTTATCAAAGTTGCCCTAAAACTACAAAACAATGTCCGTATAGAATAACCAGGACACTAGACAACAAGTTGTTAAGTTACATGGTTTAAATGACTCCCTATACAGTATTTATTACTGATTGACTACTTTGTTTTATTTTATAACCATGCACTTTTAAAAATAACAGATTAGTTAGTTTTATAGGCAGTATTTGTGAGCTTTCAAAAATGTAATTGTAGATATTGGTTAGTATTGTTGAATTGAAACAGCAACTCTTTGGGCTATGCTATTACCAATAATAGGTACCATTAATTTTGGTTAGTCTTTTACTAAATCTGTCACTATATAACGTCTCTTAAATGTTTATTATTGCTCTATGAATAGATTGAATACAGATAACTAAATTTAAACCCACTTGATTACAGGTGAGAGTAAAGCTGCTGTCCAGATTAGTGACACAGTTTGAAGGGATGATGAAAGGAGACGTGTTGGAGTTCATTTTGGACGACATTCGGACGAGGAGTGATCTGGCGTTTTCTCTCCTTTACCAAGAATACAACACTTACCTCAGTCAGCTGCCAACAGGACTACTGGACAGCTATGACAACTGTCTCTACGCACTACTGTCAGGCCTGCAGGAGAAACCAGAACAGAGAGATGGGTGAGGTTACACATAATATTTGACTTTGAAAATTATAATTTACTTTAACTCTGTTTTGAATTATCCAGTTTTCTAGTTTACTCTCAAGTTTTCATATTTTTTACTTATTTTGATTTAGGCCAAGTGATCTCGATCTGGCATTATAAAATGTCTTGATCTTATTATTAGCAAATGCAGACTGTATGATTAAGTGTGTTTTTGTTTTGTTGCACATTTGCAGGCTTTTTACTAAACTGGTCCTAGAGGCTCCCCTTATAACAGAATCAGCACTGGAAGTAATAAGGCGCTACTGTGAGGATGAGGTAAGAAAAAATGCCCTGAAAACTTCAGCCAATATAAAACTGTTTTTATACTTAATACTGGACCTAAAATATTTTTCTTTCAGTCACGAGTCTATTTGGGAATGACAACTCTTAAGGAACTTATCAGCAAGCGTCCCTCAAGGCAGTTTCAGTATCTTCATGTGCTTCTGGATCTTAGCTCGCATGAGAAGGAAAAGGTGAGAACAATATTTTTCAACTGCAGTAAACAATTTTCACTTTATAAATTCTATTTTTGTCATATTCTTATATTGTATTTTTGATTCATTTTTAGGTGCGCACCACCGCCCTTAGTTTCCTCAAGCGAATGTATGAGAAAGAACATCTCAGAGAATACATAGAAAAGTTTGCCCTGAACTACATGCAGCTGCTGGTTCACCCCAATCCTCCCTCGCTCCTTTTTGGTGCAGACAAGGACACAGGTGGGGTACAGTATACAGCACTGTGCATGTTATCAAAAGTAGACAGCAATGTTTATTTTGAAAATGAACAACAAATGTCAAATCTTTTATGTTTATCAATTTATGTTGAACAGAGGTGGCTGCCCCTTGGACTGAAGAGACCGTGAGGCAGTGTCTGTTCCTGTATTTATCTCTGCTTCCTCTGAACCATCGTCTTGTGCACGAGCTAGCAGCCGTATACACAGAGGCCATCGCTGACATCAAGCGCAGCGTACTGAGGGCCATAGAGCAACCTGTAAGTACAATCATGTGCATCAAGAACTACAACACACAATTGTTAATCCAAACTAGTTCTACTCTATGAATTTCAATCATTTTAGATGCATTTTTAACATAAACATTGTAAAAATGCAGTCACTTTTTTGGCAATTAGTTTACAAATCTTTAGTAGTAGATGTTAATGTGTTATGTCATAACTTTTTCTTTTTACTATTTTCTTTCCAGATTCGTGGGATGGGCATGAACTCACCTGAACTGTTACTTTTGGTTGAAAATTGCCCAAAAGGAGCCGAGACACTTGTTACTCGCTGCCTCCATATTTTAACAGACAAAGGTGAGTAATCCTAAGTATTATTAGAAGTGAGTACTTGAAAATAATGGCTCTAATTTGGATGAGAAAGGTCATGTGAAAAGTCATTGTCATGTTTTTGTTCAGTGCCTCCGTCTCCAGAGCTGGTGGAGAGGGTGCGTGACCTTTACCACAAGCGAGTGCCAGATGTGCGCTTCCTAATCCCTGTGATAAATGGCTTAGAAAAGGTAATGATGTGTTGCTGAGGCCACACTATCCAAAGAATATGTCATGTGTTAAAAATGCAATGTCTAAATTAATCAAAGGTAAATCTATTTTTTATCATGGACATATTTTATATGTACAAATTAAGAGCAAATTGGAATTTATTTCTGGATTTTTATACCTAAGAAGAATATTATATAAACTTTATTTTGTATTTTGTGCTTCTTTATCATTTTTAAGGCCAAAATAGCTGTATGTCACAAAAAATAAATCTAGCTATTAAAATTGCAATTATAAAATTTGTTGGCATTCTTAAACATTTACATTTTCAACAGAGTGAAGTTATCCAGGCTCTCCCGAAGTTGATCAAACTCAACCCAATCGTAGTAAAGGAAGTTTTCAATCGTCTATTGGGCACGCAGCACAGTAGGTTTTCCAAGTATTTTTCATCTGGCATGTATTTAAACTTTATTATTGTTATTTTTTACACTTGTTATTTATAATTTTTTATGTATTTATTTTAAGGCGAAGGTACTTCATCTGTTTCCCCTCTTACTCCTGGAGACCTGCTGATTGCATTGCACAACATAGACTCAACCAAATGTGACATGAAGTCTATTATAAAAGGTCAGTACCATTTTTTTTTTTACATCTAGATATATGCTACTGTATATGCTTAGTTTTTGTGGTTTATTATTGCAGCCACCAACCTGTGCTTTGGGGAGAGGAACGTGTATACATCTGAAGTGTTAGCGGTCGTTATGCAGCAGCTGATGGAGTTGCACCCACTTCCAATGCTTCTTATGAGAACAGTTATTCAGTCTCTCACCATGTATCCAAGACTTATCGGCTTTGTCATGAACATCTTATCACGGCTTATTGGTAAACAGGTTAGTACCATGTGTAAAAATACAAATATGCTCTGCAGCCACTTGTCATTGTCAGTTTTTTTGATAGTACTGTGTGAGAAATTGTGAATTTAGTTTAGTTGTATTTAACTGCAAATTCTGCATTGTATGTGAAATCCATTGTTATAAATCACACTAAGCTTATTAAAGGAAATGTGTTTTCACTTGCTTGGTTATGGATTACAGAGTGTGGAAAATGGCAGCTAGTGATTAAAAAAAAACATTATGCTGTACAAAGGAAAAAAATGTCAATTCTGGATGATAACTCCCCTTCAAAAAAGAGCAACACAAAACCATTTTCAACCACTCTGTAAAATTATACTAAAACATACAATCATTTATGTCGTGTTGTCCTGCAGGTTTGGAAGTATCCTAAAGTGTGGGAGGGTTTTGTGAAGTGCTGCCAAAGGACCAAACCTCAGTCGTACAATGTGCTTCTTCAGTTGCCTCCACCTCAACTTAACAGTGTTTTTGAACGCTGCCCCGAAATGAGAGATCTCCTTCTGCAACATGTCCGCTCCTTTAATCCTATTCAGGTAAGATCTATTTACAATAAAACACTCCTATTTCAATTTTTCCTCCAATGTTTTTCTATTTTGTTGTGTATTACAGCAAGCTCACATACCTGACTCCATTATGGCAGTTCTAGAGGCTCATAAGAAACCAGAACCAAAACCAGTGGAGCCTGAAAAAGTGGTACTAATATGAATCATATACAGTAAAACAACTGTAAAGAAAATGCCAGTGCATGTTTTTGTTGTACTAACCCTTCTATAATGTATATTTTTAGACTGAACCGATTCCCCAACCAGCCGCAGCAGAGGTGCATGCTCTCTCAGTGCATGTGGCTGAACCAACTGAACAGAAACAAGAAGTGCAGGAAGAGCCAATGGAGCAGGAGGAAGCTGCACACAAAGAAACTGTAAACACTGTTGCTCAGGTAAAAGCACAGTAGCTTGAACTCAAATACACTTTGTATGTGCTTCTGCGGAAGTTGTTTAATTTTCTTAAATAACACATCAGCTGCCTACCTAAATTTCTCCTGCTTCTATAGATTCAGTACTGTAGGCTACTATTGATTGACTTTCTTGTTTAAATGCAAGGAAATGTTTACAAAATACTTAAATGCCATTTAAGTGTAAAACAAGTTATCTTTTTTTCAGGTGGAGTCTGCTGGAGCACAGGAAGCTGCGTCACCTCCACATGAGCCTGAGGAGCCCATGGAGTCTTTAGATGTTCAGGAGAGAGAACAAGAACCAGAGACTGATGAGGCTGAGGCTGGAAATGAGGCTGAAGAATAATACATGCGCTCAATTTATGTTAACATTTCTAGTCTGAAAAAATGTTTTCAGATGGTGTTGAGAAATTATATTTTGTATTAGTAAAAAAGAAAATAGTAATTGTATATGAAAGCACTTCATATAATGCCTTTGTTAATAAATCAACAAATTGTGGCCCTGTTTTTTTTAATAGTATATATACTGTAAGTTGTTGTAGTTGCAGAAAGTTGCATATTACAATTTTAATCTGCATGGTGTGTATGGACACTGTTATATGAGATTTTTTTTTACAGAGAATTTAGTTTTTTAAATTAATATAAATGCTACTTTCAAAGATAATTGATTATTTATAATTGATGAATTTATAAAATCTATATACAAAATTCTTAAAAATAAAACTGTGGTATGTCCATGGATTACCGGAAGTTCTGTAAATCTCGCGATAACACCACAGTCATCCTTGCGCCACTGAAAGTTTACAAAGATGTTATAACAGCACAGTCTGTAGACTAGTCTAACTATGTGGAACGGCTGTATTTGACAGTTATATTTTCTGAAACAAGTGGAAACATAATTGCACTAAAATGAAAGCCATTATTCTGGCCGCTGGATACGGGACCAGGCTCCAGCGGGATGTGTTGGCTGATCGGAGCGGACAGTTCGCTCACCTGGCCGGGGTCGCCAAGCCACTTCTCCCGGTGGGATGGTGTGCGCTAATATCCCACTGGGTCAATGCTCTAAGCGCCTCTGAATGTGTGGACTCTATTTATGTTGTTGTAAGTAGCATTGTAAGTATGTTTGAGTTATTACTGTGCTGTTATATTCTAAGATTTGTTATCTGTCCGCAGACTAATGCACTTTACGCCACTGCTTTTGAAGAGTGGGCAGCGCAATACAGTAATGTGAAGATTGTCAACGATGGCACTAGAAGCAATGAAGTATGTGGGCCTCCTGTGTCTTTTTATATGGAACAGGATATGCAAACAAGTAAACTTTATTTTTGTTTTAGGAGCGTCTTGGTGCTGTGGCCTGTCTCCAGCTGGCAGTGAAACATTTCCAGATTGAGGACAATGTTATAGTGATTGGAGGGTAAGTGAAATTAACCTAGCATTGTTATTACATAAACATATCCTTTCTTTACAGCATGTTTTAATGTTTTGTGACACTGTGACACAGTGACACTCTCTTCAAAGAGGACTTTAGCCTTACTCAAGTGAAAAAAAGATTTTATGATCTGCAAGCCAAAAGGGAGGACAGCTGTCTAGTTCTGTCTTATGAGTGCAAAGATGAGGGTGAGTTGTATACCAATATCAATTCTTAGACCTTTCACTCGTAATAAACTAATAATTCAACTACATGATGGCATTTTGTTTCAGAAACCCACAAATATGGCATACTTGAAGTGGACAGTGACCTGCGTGTCCTCTGTATGAAGGAGAAACCATCTGCCTCAGAAACAACATCAAGGAGAGCAGTAAGTCTCAGTTTAAAAAATACTAAATATTAAAACCCAAATGTAGAGCAAATAGTGTTTATTGTTTTCGTTGTGCCATTTTATTTTACTTTACAGTGTCCGTGTTTCTACTTGTTGTCGAAGAAGAGCCAGCCACTATTAGAAACTTTTCTAGTTGAAAAGGAGGTAAATTTAAATGCAGCATATCCTAAAAAAAATACTTTTCTGCATCTTATTTGTTATTTTCCCCGTAGAATGTACCAATGGAAGAAAAAGATGCACCAGGAATCTTTGTTTCTTGGCTGATATCAAGGTAATTATACTTAGGTTAAAAGTAATTCAAAATTTAGAAAAATTTTGTTTTTTACACAATGTATTATTAGTGTCCTATATAAACATTACTTTTTTTGTTTAGAAAACCAGTGTACGTCTATCCAATCTCTGGTCGTTTTGATGTTGGAAATTTGCCTTCCTACACCGAATGTGACCTTTACTTCAAAGAAAAATTACAGAATGTTGAATCCTACATGATATAAACACAATACCATTTTTATTTTGTAATTATTAAAATGCACAAATTGAAGTATACAAAATCAAATGTACTGTATAAGTGTTTTTATAATGACCATTTTATCATTGTTTTTCCATTTAATTATCTTCTGTTAATAAATGTCATTACGATGTGAGAAGTCTAGTACATTTGTCCGAAGCTTTTTCTTTGCTGTCCTCCATCTTTGCGATGCGTGAGCCAAACTGCATGGCTCTTTTGGGCAGAATGGCCGATTGACCCAGACCTAGCTGTTTAGCAGTTAGCCTCAGGAGCAGTTTCTCTCCTACACCACGAGGAAGTGACAGGTCCGCTTTAGTCCACACAGGCAAAGAGTTCAAGTAGCTCACCACAGCCTCGTCCAAATAGGGAAACCTAAAATAAAAGCATTGTATGAAATTATTTTGATTAAATGTACTAATATTATATTTCTGCATGTTTAAAATGTGATATGAAGGACAAAGAGTAAGTCAATCATTTATTATCTGATTACTGTATTATATCATAAAGCATATATAATACAGTGTCAATGTTGCACATTTAAAAGCCAAAAGACATTGCAGCGTTGTGTAATTATCTGAAACCATGTTAAAATGGCAAAGGATAGCTTGTAAAAAACAAAGAAAACACAAAATGATTGAGATTTTGAAGCTGTAATGTTAATATAGTGGGCAGTTGCATGTTTGCTATATGCTGCAAAAAAGAAACAAGATGGTATATCTTTCTTTTTTGCAGCATATAGCATATACCTACCGAGCTTCCTTGCCATGGTCCCCAATAACTCTATCATCTCGGCCTAAATTCCTGGTTGAAATCCTGCCCAGCTCCATGGCCAGTTCCTCGACCAATCCTTTGAGTCCGGAAGTCTTAAACCGGACTCTGTGTCTGGAGTATCCTGCGAGCTGTTCATCGGCTCCAATACCTGTCAAAATCACCTACAGAGGAGAAAAGGGGTACAATTATTAGCCTAATGGTGAACTGCAATATCAAAATCCACCTTCATAATGCTTCCTAACACTCTCTTAACATCTTTGCAAACATACATTTTCTTTTACTAGTAATATTTTTAACAGATGCATTGACCAGCATTCTACACAATTTAAAACTACATTAATTGTGCTTACACTTTTCTCTCAAAGTGCCAAACTTAATGGTGTACAACAGGTCAAAAACTGAAACTTGCTTCATAAGAGTAGTAAATAGTTTTAACGCTTTCTCCAACTGCTCAAATATGTGTCAATATTTAGAATGCAAATAATGTAAACAAACAATGTAGGTAAATATGTTTAATCCGGTATTTTGTAAGTGGTATATTTGTTTTTAAAAATAAAATTGCAGGTGAAGAGAAGCAAGTCTACACAACACTAGAAAAGTTTACACAATACAGTACTTGGTTGAAAATTGGGTGCCAAAACATATTACTACTGATTGGGGTCACAATGTAGTTTACTGAAGTTCACACTCTTAGTTTGTGCAGAGTTTACTTACCTTTGCTGTTGAAGTAAACGGCCTCTGGTCACTGCCCTCTGTGATGAACCCTGAGCCTCTAGCTGCGAACCACACTGCACATCCGATACTGTCATCCAGCACTGTATCCAAGGGGTAAACCAGATGACAAATCCTATCCTGGCGCATTTCTTGTAGCTCCTCTTGCGTTATATTAATTTCAATAAAATTCCACTTTCTTTCTGGATTCAAAGCGCACAATTCTTCTAGACCCGCTTTTCCTGTGATCCTGTCAGGCACATCAAAAGGACTAGTAGTATTTTTAGAGTTACAGTTGTCAGCATTTGGACCCATTTTATTTTTGTGCTTTTTTGACTTTGTGGCTGAATCTTTCTGCTTTTTTGGCTCTTGTGGTTTGAAAGCAACATTTAAGAGATCTATTGGTTGGTGGGTTGGTATGTGACGATCGGCTAAAGCTGCTAAAATCATAGAGTCTACACCCCCGGAGAAAAGTATAGCAACACTTGCTTCATCTTTATTTGATGATTCAACTTCTTCAGTTATAGGCAAAAACTGAACACGTCGCCTCACTGCTTCACTTAAAACATCAATAAGAAAGTTCACTTCATTGTTTTGCTCACAACTTGCAAGTAGAAGCTCCAATTCTTTGACTGAAAGATGGTTATTTAATTCAGCTTTTTGTTCCCCTGTTGAATCTGGCATCAGTGTATTCAGTGGGGTCACTGGTGAAGGAAGAACCAAGCCTGAATGGTTTGCAACAGCAATGCATTCACTATGAATTGTCTCCCATTTGGTTTCACAAGTGATTGGACTACTTTCTGGTTTGGCCCAAGGATACACTTCAAATATAACTGCTTCAGTGATAGTCTTTAGATCAATTCTGTATAGACCAATTGCCGGGACTTCTTTCCATACATTACATTCAGAAGGATACGCCGCTACCGATGACAAAGCCAACGATCTGACCTCTGCATCAAATTTCCACAACAAACTCCGCCTTCCAAAAAAGTCTCTTCCAAACCAGAGGTAGTCCCCAGCCTTTTGATAGTAAATACATGCCCATGGTCCCTGTATTGAAGAGAAGACATCTAATATTTCAGAGGGGCTGTTGCAAGAGGCTAACTGTTGAGATAGCACAATAGTGTCATTTTCTTTAGATGAAACAGGCAGGCCTCCAAAAATCTCCCCGTTCCACAACAGGACATTTCCATTTTTGTCTTCAATGGGCTGTGGGGTAAGCACGCCTCTCATATGAAGAACATGAGCAGAAAATAAACATTGGTAGCACGAATTTAAGCCTTGCACAGTGAGATTTTGCCTCCAGTTTGGCCCTCTTTTTTTCAATTGTTCATAGACAGTTTTGTCACATTCAAGCTCAGAGGAAAAAGCACTCAGTTGACAAAATATCCCACACATGACTTGTCTGAAGCTGCCTTACATATCTTGTGCGTTTTTCTTCATGATATCCAGTTCCTCTGCAAAAAGACAAAGAATATTTACACATTATGACACCTCTCAATGAGAACATTAGTATTTTTTGTCCTACACTACTTACTTTTGCATGAACTAAGCGTCTGACCTCTGTCCGCCAGGAAAAATATGTTGCTATTGCGCTGCTGAATGTAGACTTTCTGAAAATGATTAAACAAAAGTGAAAATGATAACTACTACATTTTTCTTAGTCTAACTCTAGGTTTGGCTGACTACACCAATTAGTTACATTATAGCTCTGATGTTCTATAACCAATGAAAAGTACTGTATGTGGCAAAACTACGGTTTTATATTCAGCTAATTTGCATTTTATTTTGTCTTTGTGCAACTGGCTTCAAAAATACAAATGCTTCCACTGTCGTTGTACTCACCCTGTTTTTCTTCAGATTAGAAAGCTCGTCAATAACAACTTTCTGCTCTTTGAGCTGAAAGACACAAACCACATCACTAGACTGAGGCTCAACATTATTTTTTTGACAGCACAAACTTCATAGATTATAACCTCACTGTTACTGTTTGATAACTCGCTCATATTTTACCTACCTTTCTATTCATTTCCTCCTTCAGTGCAGCCAGTCCTTCTTCGTTGTCGTCGCTGTTGTGTGATTTAAAAGACATTTTTGTAATAAGTAAAACTGTACAACACTTGCTTTTGCTGTAGCTGGTGGTGGCAAACTTTAGCTTCACATGTTTTAGGCACATTCACACATTTCCGGGTCAAAACACACATTCTTGATTACTGCCCTCTAGCGGCCGGACGACTTGTGAACAAGGCCTGAGCTCATATACTCTGGGTCTGAGTAGTTTTAGTACAATTATTTGTAACAAAAAATGAATAAATAATTATTTGTGACAGGCAGTAAACGCAGAAATAGGTATATAATTATTGTTATATTTTTGATTTGTTGTATATTTTGTTACTTACCTTTGCCTTTACTCTATCATGCTGTAGTTTTAACATTAGGCCAACAGTTGTCTTACATCCTCACACAAAAGCATTTTTGTGATATCAAGATTTTACACTTTAAGTTTCATATTCAACTATGGTAACTTCAAATATCAGATCTGGGACAATACCATCTTTTAAATTTACTACATTGTCATCTTTTTTTTTAGTCATTAGCCTATTTGTCAAACAAAGAAATCTTAGAAATTGACTCATTTAATATGGAGGTGGTTTTCAGAGTACTGAAAGTGTATACTGATTCTGAATTGACATGCACATGTACAGTGATGCCAAAGAACTGCCCAAATTACACAAATGCTCTTGCCTCAAAAGTCAATCACAGGTGTGTTTGAACATGACGATAGTCAAACACACCTGTCAGTTTTCTCGTGTGGTTCACAGTTCACTGGGCCATGATGTATCGATCCACCACAGCTGTCTACTGTTTACAATCTCAGTCCCAGGAAACAAGGCCTGCCCTTTTGAGAAGTGTAGTCAAGTCAACACAACCAGACAGTGACGTAGAATTATCTATCATCTGCTGAGTACAGAAAAAAATGTGCAAAAATACAGTCTGGAAAGTGGGGTCTTGCAGTGTTTCAATCCCAAACAATAATCCTTTAGTGATTTTGGCCTTGTCTTTGATGCAGTGATAATCTTGACTATATATCACATAAATCTTTAATGAAAATGCATTGGCACAGTACTGTTTCACATCACAACTTGCACAATCTAGTCTAAATATGTTGTATATGTACAATTTTTAGTGATTGTTTTGCCGAGCGATTTCAAAGAAATAAGTTGTAAAGTAAAAAAGACTGGCAGTCCGAAAATTCAAAAATCTTTTTATTTCATAACTACTAATTTCTATTAGGGTCTTTCAAATCCTTACGCTGGACACTCTTTAGACATTTCTTTAAAATAAGCATTTCAGCCTAAACCCCAAGAAGTCTCAAGTGATCAAATGTAGTAATCTAAGCTTAGTGACAATAAAATGTAATATCTTTAAAGACTGCATTTGCACAAAAGACCACAAACCACTGGATTATGAAGCTGTTGTGAAAAGATGGAAAAATGATCCGCAGCTAAAGTATTGTCCTAATGCTGCTCTTAGGAAAGACTTTGCCTCCTCACTTAACTGCACTTCCCTCTTATACTTTTGGCTGTGAACGTGAGACAATCTTTGGCCACAGGAGGCAAGTCATTCTCATATTTTTGTCCTGGATGTACAAATATAGCCAACGTAAACACCGCTTGTTGTTTCCAGAGTTAGACCAACTTGACAGACATACCTGCGGGTCACATGACACAGCAGCCGTCTGACCACTGATGACACGGTGTCCACTAATAGTACTAATGTAACGTGTTTGTGTGTGCCAATGCTTTGTGATCCCTGTGTGTGATCTTAGAAGTGCTCAGAAAGCCTTTTGTCATTGCAAGGCTTAAAATATGTGCTTATGTTTCTTGGTGGGAAGTGTTGCTTCAGTAGGAGTGAGGTGGCATGTAACAGACTTAGAAATGGAAGGATCATTGTTCAATATTGTGATATTGATCATGATAAAATATGTACGGTAGGCCTATACACTAAAAAAAGTAAAACATCACTCTACTTACAAATTGTGCAGAAGTCATTTATACAACAAATATCTCATATCGCTTATTAAGCATATCAGGCCAACTAAATGAAATGCATTTTTATTACATGGATGATTTTTAAATTTCACATTGCTATATTTTTCCATGAGCTTATTGTGTATTAACAAAAAATGTATGGTCTAAAAACTTGATGACCAGCATAGTTAAGCAGATTGACCATGACTAGGTTGACCATAGATGCACCGAGGTCAAGATCAACATTGCAGGTTGAGGTCTCATTACAAGAGACAATTCAGACTCAGAAGATGATTTGATACGAGCCATCATTATTAAATTTTTTGCACACTCACCAAGATTATTTATTAGTTTGGTCCATTGGTTTTGGTCCATTCACAAGGGCTGCAAAAATGCAATTTTAATGTGCCATTTGGTCTTTCAAAAGCATGTCATTGGCTCTGTATAAATAACAGTATAAAGCATATGCCAGTGGTTTTGTAATACTTTAATTATAATGTTTCATTAAATTCTGGTGTTTGTGGGATCACTGCTCTGGGTCAGAGGCTCTATTTCAGCCAGAGTTCATGGATTATTTTGTGTGTTTGTGGGTGAACTTTAGGACTATTGAGCAACAGATGCTGCACGATAATGCTGACATAGTAATTTTATAGAGCTTTGAGGAGAAGGGGGTATTTCTTTAGTAGTCTGAGCTCTTGTGAGAATGTGGCAAATCTCAAGCAAAACATCTTTAATAGATCAAAACCAGCAAGTATTTCAAAATAAAAATGACCAGATCCTTCCAGCTTCAGTGATGTGAGTTGTATGAAGCTATTATTCACATCATTGTCAGTCTCCCAGCTGCCATGTGCTGAGACATTGTTTATTAGACCAACATTTATGAACGTGGGTAGAGGAGATTATGGTATGTAATTATAGCTTTGAGGCCACTTTGTTGACATTGTTGGACAAATGCAAGTCATCCATCCTTGAAATACAATCTTGGGTGTAATAGAGCTCTACAGTTCCATCTAACATATGAGAGAAGAGGTTTAGGATGTCCCATAGTTATAATCTTTTTTACAGTTTATCTGCTTAGAGTCTCACACCTTCAGTCAATGTTTAACTTTAGTAACCTCTTCTTTTCCAGCCCTGTTTGCATTTTAAATGATCATACA
>JAVQKG010106688.1:0-10279 GCA_036025885.1 Hypseleotris bucephala
ATTAACTTACTCACTATCTCCTGTCCTTAATGGGTAAATGATAATCTCTCTTTTGTTGCTATTCACTTTTATATGTCTAATTAACGCAATTTTGTAGACTACATTTAAATTTCACTTCTGTGTTGTAGGTTTACCAATATGGAGCCAACATTGGATACTATGCTCTCTCCTATTTGCTGACAATGATAGTGACATCTGAAATCTTCCTACCACTTTTCTACAGGCTGGCCATCACTAGTACATATGAGGTGAGAGACTGTGTATATATATTTTCAATGAAGAAGTTTTTTTTTAATATGAATACTCAAACCACATTTTAAACAGCCTGAAGTAAAGAATAGTACGCTAACAAACTGCTGCATTTTTTGTGTCTTTTGTTTCTATTTTAAACAATGTCTTGTAGATACAACTAAATACATTTTTCAAGCACGATGGAAAACTTTAGTTTAAGTAGCTCAGTCACACACACATGGGCAATCAAATTCACAAATGTATTATTGTTAGAATTTAATTTCTTTAGCATCTCTCCAGTGTGATAAACAAATGTCATATCCCAACCACATGCATACAAAGTTTTCCATGGGTAATAAATAACACATTACGTATGATTGAAAATGCAGTCACCTTGTAAAAAGGCAATGACTAAAGTGCATGGGATAGCAAATTAATAATAGATTTCTTTGAACTGAAATAAAATTGAATGAAGAAATTCAGCACATTTATTGTCATAGTACCAGGGCTTGGCGTTAGCACTAGCCAACTAGCTAATTGCAGGTACAGTAGCTTTTAATTTAGTTACATTCACTGTCACTAACCACTGAATTTGACTACATACTGTACATTTTTACTATTTTAGGCTTGACCTTACTCATTTAGAATCTAAAATGGGAAAATAATGATTAGCCAATAACAACACACACACAAGCCAAAATATGCAATTCTAAAACCTCTTTGTAAGTTAAATTCTCCATTAGCAATTTCTCTGTTTGTCTGTCCCATGTGAAGTATCTGGAGCTGCGGTTCAACAGAGCCACTCGTCTGCTGGGGACTATACTCTTCATTGTGCAGACGGTGAGTCAGGTCTTAAGTATTTAAAGACCATGACTTTAGTATAGTCCCTAACCTCAGACTACTAGATTATGCCTGTATTTGTTGCAGATCCTCTATACTGGGATAGTCATCTATACCCCTGCTCTTGCATTAACTCAAGGTAAGTTATGGTCATTGAACATTCAACTTAAAGGTGTGGTCTGCAAGTTTCCAAAAATACAAAAAAGTTAAATTTAAAAATACCAAAAATTTATATCTGACTCTGACCATCTTCTGTGATGTAATGTAGATCATCTGTAGTCTGCAGAGGCCTGGGGAGGGACTAATGTAAAACCGGCTTTTGGTCAAATCAATGTCTGATCTAATGTTGCTGGAGGCCAGGGGAGGGACTAAAGTATAATGATAATTGTGTCAAATTAACTATTTTAAATCATAGAACAGGGTCAGATAGATTTAAAAACTTTATTTTTGAAAACTTAGAGACTGCTTTAATTATGGTTGATACTGACAGAATAAATTCTCTCTTTTAGTAACTGGGATAAATCTATGGGGTGCAATAGTGTCCACTGGTGTTGTTTGCACCTTCTACTGCACATTGGTAGGTTCAAATCAGAATTAGTCACAGTTCATTTTGCATTGCTATATAGTCATACTAATGATTGCTTGTGTCATAGGGTGGCCTGAAGGCAGTGGTCTGGACCGATGTTTTTCAGGTAGGCCGCAAATAAGTAGTTACAAATAGGCATAGGGATAACAGGACAAAACAGTGTGCGTGGTTGGTGGTGAAGATTTCAGTGAGGTTTGAGGTGCACATGTCATACATGTCATAGACACTACCACTGGTAGATTTGTGGCTAGTAACACATTCAGTATCACTAGCCACTTTGCTTGCCTGAATTTTGCACATGTGATTTAGTTGGCACTGTTTACCTATTAAAGACCAACTAATTTATATTAATTAAAACATGAAAATATAATAAATTAAAATGATATCAGAATTGTGTCAGCCTATTATATACTTCAAATAAAAAACAAGTAAGCTGTGGCTAGTAATAGTCTAAATTGGCTAGCAACTTTTGAATACTAGTCACGGTGGCCAGTGAGCAGAAAAGTTATTGTGAAGCCCTTCATAGAAGACTACAAAAATCAGTCAGAGATGCATTTGGACTCAATAGAAAACCACATTACAAGCTAATACGATTTTAATATGTAGCCATAAGTGGTTATTATGACCTAACCTATTGTTTTCAGGTTGGAGTCATGTTGGCAGGCTTTCTGGCTGTCATAGTCCGAGCCTTGGTTTTACAAGGAGGGGTATCGTCTATTGTCAGAGATTCTCAGCAAGGAGGGAGACTCAACTTCTGGGAGTATGTTAAGTACAGTAGAAATTAAATATTTGCAAGCTACATCTAAAGTTGCAGTACCTGATTTTGTGACATTGAAAAAAAAGGTTGTCTAGGTTTACTCTCTTTTTAATGAAAAAAAAAAAAAAAAACATCAGCCCCTTCAAATTATTTCTGATAGATTCTAGTTCTTAATGTATCAAACAATGAGCTCCTGTCCCGTGAAAGCATGTGATTATGTGATTGATTAAAAAAGTGACCCTGGCTCTAAAACAAAAACCCTTATATTACAGTCTGCATAGGGTCTCAAAGTTCAATTCTTTCTTAGATTACATCTGTTCTGCTGTACTATTGACTGAAATAATATACAGTATTTATAAATTAAATACAAATATAAATTCAAAATATCAGTTAGTGCTGCTTTAACATAATAGATCATTTTAATCAAGTCCATTTTGTGTTTAATCAGTTTTGACACAAACCCATTGAGGAGACACACTTTCTGGACTATGACCATTGGTGGGACGTTTGTCTGGACCAGTATATATGGGATCAATCAGGCTCAAGTCCAGAGATACATCTCCTGCAAAAGCCTCACTCATGCCAGACTGTGAGTATATTCTCAATATAAACTTGTGCTGCACAATATACTGTATCACAAAATTTTATTTACATTTCTTTTGATCCAGGTCTCTTTATATCAACCTGTTAGGCCTGTGGTGCATCCTGCTGTGTTCAGTTTTTGCAGGATTGTGTCTGTATTCCATCTATAAGAGCTGTGATCCTTGGACCGCTGGGCTTGTGTCTGCACCTGATCAGGTCTGACCAATCATATAAGATAAGAAAAAATTGTTACCAGAGTAATGATTTTTACATTACATTTGACACCCATGTATATAAAGTCACTATAGTGTTTCTACAGCTGATGCCATACTTGGTGATGGACATCTTGGGAGCCTATCCCGGTCTCCCTGGCCTCTTTGTAGCTGCAGCATACAGTGGATCACTGAGGTTAATATGAATATTCAGAAATATTTATATCTTACAACAGTATGTTTTTAAACTTATGAATGCATTGTTACATCCAGTACAGTGTCTTCCAGCATCAATGCCCTGGCTGCAGTGACAGTTGAAGATCTCATCAAACCATGCACAAACCTGTCGGAGAAACAGCTGTCATGGATATCCAAAGGACTCAGTGAGAAAACTATTATCAATATTCAACTTAACTATTTTCATATGTTTTTGAGTGTCTTGTGTACTTACAGGTTTATTGTATGGGGTTCTGTGCATTGGGATGGCAGCCCTGTCCTCTGTTATGGGAGCAATTTTACAGGTAGGCCTACATGTCTTCAACCATTATTATTAACTTAGATGTGATCCTTTATTTTTTGTTTTTAGGCAGTTGTCAGTATATTTGGGGTTGTCGGTGGTCCTCTACTTGGACTTTTTTTGCTTGGTATTTTGTGCCCTTTTGCCAACTCCAAAGTAAGCCCCATTTTTGATTTTTCTCATTATTTAACATTCTTTTGCATACAGAAAATGACTTTATTTGAATCACTTCCAGGGTGCTTTGTCAGGTCTGGCTTTAGGATTTGTGTTGTCACTTTGGGTGGGCATTGGCTCCAAGATTTACCCCCCTCCTCCTGCCCTGACACACCCACTTTCACTGACCACTGAGGGCTGTAACTTCACTACTGCAGACTTCAATAACTGGACATCCACTTTCTCACCCACAGAGGCTGTCCATATTACTACAATAGAGCAGGGTATAGGCAGAAGGTATGTACATGTATATAATAAAAAACTAAAAAACAAATCGTTCACTAATCTGTGAAGATTGTGAAGATACATCCAGTTATTTATTCTCTGCTCTTCACCATGATTTTTACATTTACAATGCCAGGGTTCATATTAATAAAAAAGGAAACTAAATATTATAATTAAAACAAAGTTAAAAAATGGCGCCAAGGTTTAGCTTAGTTAGTAGAGCATGCGGCCCATATTCAGAGCATTTTTACAGTAACAATGCCATTGTTCATATTTATACATAATTATAAAGAAGGGCGGATCGGTGCAGCCTCTGCAGTGATGCGGTCGTTGTACCGGTCTGTTGTGGTGAAGAAGGAGCTGAGCCGAAAGGCAAAGCTCTCGATTTACCGGTCAATCTACGCTCCGACTCTCGCCTATGGTCATGAGCTTTGGGTCATGACCGAAAGCACAAGATCTCGGATACAAGCGGCCGAAATGAGTTTTCTCCGACGGGTAGCTGGGCGCTCCCTTAGAGATAGGGTGAGGAGCTCAGTCACTCGGGAGGAGCTCGGAGTAGAGCCGCTGCTCTTCCACATCGAGAGGAGTCAGCTGAGGTGGCTCGGGCATCTGTTTCGGATGCCACCTGGATGCCTCCCTCGGGAGGTGTTTCAGGCATGTCCCACTGGGAGGAGGCCCCGGCAGGACGCGCTGGAGGGACCATGTCTCTCGGCTGGCCTGGGAACGCCTCGGGGTTCCCCCGGAAGAGCTGGAGGAAGTGTCTGGGGAGAGGGAAGTCTAGGCGTCCCTGCTTAGACTGCTGCCTCCGCAACCCGGCCCCGGATAAGCGGAAGAAAATGGATGGATGGACAATAAGAATTTTGTGTGTTACTCAGTCCTACTTTAGTCATGAAGTTTTGCCTATAAACACAGAAGAGTCAAATGCTTACATTTTCATTAATAAATTTAGTTGAAGTTGTCAAAAAAGCATACCCAAACATTGCTGCACATAATAATATTTGACTCAACATTTGCATATTTTACAAATTACATTGTATCTTATAATATTGTTAACCTCCAAAACCAAGTTTGTTTGTCAAAGCTCATTAAACAGATACGGGAATCAGTGCCATAAACCTTTATTAGGTGTCAGAGTTGTCAGATGAATTAAGTTATGGCTAAGCCCCAGTCCCTGGAGTTTGCAGTGCATTTAATGAACTCACAATGCTTTGGCTTTGTTGTAATAAAGCCCAATTCTCATGAGAAATGCTGTATTTCCAAGGAGTACATTTTGAAAATTAAATCTACATCTCATGCATATTCACTTTTGGAACAGTCCACTTTCAGAAAAACCTTGCATTGTTTCGACTGCCTTTTAAATCTTATTGTCGTTCTTGTACTTGATGCTTGGCCCTATAGGCAGTAAACTATCAGAGGGAGGGGATGTGGATGTAATTTGTGATTTCCTGTAAAAGGGGTTGTTGCGTAACCTTGCTGATAACCCTTTGGTGCGATGGGCGTTCTGTTTCATGGAATTTAAATATCTTGTGAGCAGCCATGTCTAGAGAAACAATATTACATTTATTTGCCCAGCAGGACTTTGTGTGCCATTAGTGTAGAAGGTTGCCGGTTCGAATTCGGAGCGCATTCTGTTGTTGTGTTCCAGGGCAAGACACTTAACCTATTTCCCATTTATGAATGTGTTAGTGTGACTGTGTGACTTTAGTGGTCAGGAGGGGCTGTATGTGCAGAATGACAGCCACACTTCCACTACGGAGGAGTGAGAGAATAATGCATGAAATTGTAAACCATCTTTGAGTGTCTAGAAAAGTGCTACAGAAGACAAATGCATTATTATTTAGTCTGTTTGCATATATTGTTGGTATAGGCAACAGAATCACAAATGGTCAAAAATGGAAACAGAACTGTAGGCTGAATAAACTTTTTAAAAGGGTGTGTGACAGTAGCTGAAAATGAAATTGCACACACCATGACACGTTTAGGGGCAAATAACTGCGCTGTGAAGTAGCATCAGATGGCCCTAACCTGTGGTACTTCCTGACACTGAAGGTTAGTAAATCTCTGAAGGGTTTTCCATCAGAGTGAAGTGAGCTCCCTAAAGACCTGTGGGGCTTTTAGTGAGGCTCAGGTTTGTGGTTGGACTCGCCCTTGAAGTGCCACAAAAAAAAACAAGGTCCTTAAGTTTATAATCTATGTTGTGAGAGAGAAGGTGGTCTTAGCTTCTAGAGACATATAGGATTTATATACCGATACCGGTATACAAAAAAGGTGTAGCCCATAACTTTCCTATAAAAAAATAAAATAAAAATAAAAAGGTAGGAAGGAAGGAAGGAAGGAAGGAAAATGGTTGAAATTAACTTCGTCTGAATCTGTGTGGTCGGTAAAGGGGAGGGGCTAAAGTTAATATTTATAACAGATTACCTAATTTACAATATATATATAGATTAAGCATTTTTATTTTAGGAAATATCCATGTAAAAAAACAGCTTTTGTTGCAATATATTTAGTGGCGGGAGTAGCCTATTCTTTAAAAGTCATTTCACATATAATTTCTGTACATTCTGCACAAATCGCTGTCCTCTTTCATCTCTGGGCTCTAATGTAAACTAATAATACATTCACTTTATGAGAAATGCATTCTGCTGTTCTCCAGAAAATTGTTTTGTAGTATAGCCCCTAGTAATTGAAGTCTCAATTATTTGGCCACAATATTGAAAATGGTTTAAAAATACAGGCACTTAAAGGGTAATGATTAGAGCTTTTAAAATAATAGCAGAACCGAGCAGCATCAAAGGACTGCAGTCATATATCCCTGCTTTGATTCTCAGAGCCATTATAGTGTGTGCATTTTTTCTGCTGACAGATTCAATATGGGTCGTTTCTTTGCTCTTGGCTGTACTGTCATAGTGCTACTTGCCCTAATACTGCCTTTTATTAGTTGTTTATTGATAAAATACAGTGTCAAATTATGATTATGTTCTAGTTATGTAGGGCTCAGTACCTTCTACGATTTGATACGCGATAATGTCCCTCAATACCAATAATATGACAATATGACGATACTGCTGTAATATTTAAATTTCACATGATAACCAACAATTTATTACTGATTTTAAAGGAATTAATACAGCTTTTAAACATTATTGATGCATTCTCTTTAATGACATTTATTTTATTTATTAGAACGGCGAGTACTTCAACTGAACCTCTCAAACAAGTTGACTTTCTCAATATAAGAAACAAAACTGAAGCACAGCCAGGTTTTAATTTTGTGAAATATACAGAAAATTATTAATTCCGATATACTGAAATCACCAAAGAAGTATCTCTATATATCGATATTAATATTATCTCTATTTGTTTTAGGAGCTCTTGTTTAGTGTGTGTGCCCTCAACGTCATCTCCACCATTGTGTGTGCACTGGCCACCGCGATGTGCTGTATGCAGATGGTCTCCACTGATGTGCTGCAGATGGTGAGTTGAGTCTTTCACATATCATTTCCTTTCGTCTGGAGGTCAGTGTCACGTAGTACTGCTGTTAGAATTAAAACAATAGGGCTTAAAACTGCATGTTTAATTAGAATCTCAAGATGAATTATAAAAGGATTCAAAATTAAGAAAAACAGCAGTGAAACAATTTTTTGTGGTTTGAAGTTCTATTAGAGCTTATTAAACAAACTATAAACTGCTACCACTTAGTAGTAATCTCACCTCACATTGACTGGGATCTAATGGCTTGTGAATTGCAACCAGAAAAGACAGATTTAATGGTAAGTAAGTGTTATTTCTATTCCACAACCTATGAATCATTTCTTCATCAGGCTATTACAGGCTTTTCATCGTCAAACCTTTTTACAGTTCAAAATCATGTTGAATTATATTTTTTATACTGTCTCACACTGCAAAAGATGTTGTCCCAGTACAATTTTCGCAAACCATTTTCCAGACAGTTTTCTAGTTCTCTCTACATTAGAAAATTCTAGACCCATAACTAAGTTTTGTGAGGACTTTTGATGCAGAGTTATCAAGAGACAAGACAAAAGCAGTGTCTTATCTGCAGCACCTCGACACATTTCTTTAGGAGTGGCGTCGTTTACCATCTACCATGAGGTGCTAACCTTTTATTTAGCTCGGTAAATTTAGCCAAGTCAATAGAAGTCGGGAGATTAGAAATGCAGCCTTGAAATTTGACTCATTTAGGAGAGAAAAGAGAAAAAAAGTTGTTTGTTGTTGTAGATGTTGCTGCTTCGATATTCTTGGTCAAAAAATGTGATCATTGCAGCCAAAGAAGGATGAACTATTTTAAGGCCAACGTGCACCTATTCATAGATCTGTGACAAAATGAGTTTAACGACCGATGGATGAGAACACTTAGATCTTCTACAACTTGAAAATTTGTTTAGCATTTGATTCACAAAATATACCAGTTCTTGACAATGAAACTATAATTACTTGGAGAGGACTACCGAAAAGTAATCATGGTTTTCTTTGCGATGGCTGTAGTTAGTATTTTTTGCAGTAGGCTATTTGATCTTCACACCAACTTCATAAAGTGAAGATGTTTAACCAAGTGAACAATATGTGTCACAAACTGTATTGATTAACATTATCAGTTATGCTGTCCTAAAAACACCTACTTTCATCTTCTGAAAAATGTGTATTAATAATACAAGTTAATCTGGTAAAAAATGTGTTTCAGTTTATGCCACACAGAGCTCGTGCCCTAAATGCTGACTGCATGACGCCACATGGGACCATCCTCCACCAAACCCTGGACTTCGATGAGTTCATCCCACCCATCCCCCCACCGCCGTACTACCCTCCAGAGTACACCTGCACCCCTTCCATGGACGCACAGAGGTGAGAGAACTGTCACCACACATTACCATCACATGATTTGTCAGGGTTGTCCTTGATGGTTCTGATGCTGATAAAAATAAACAAAACTATAGACATTACTGTACAAACATTCAAAAATAAAATGTGTGTCCTTTGTCCTTGCAGTGATTCACGTTTTCAACAATACAGATTTAAATTACAAAGAGCTGGTGGCTAGTTAAAGGAGGATTTCAAACTGCTTTTCAATATCTCAACAATAAAGCATTTGAGTCTCAAACTGTGACACTTCTAATCTATGTCCTCCACATTTAACCACATTTTTCCAAACATCTCTGACCTCTCCCTCATCATCTCCTCCATTTTCTCAGCCCACACTGAGCGTGTCGCTGCTGAAGCCATTTGGCAGAAAGCCACATCTGTTTGTCAATTATGCCATAAATATAAACAAGGCAGCAGCAACATTTATAGCCCTGTCCCTGCCCAGGGCCTGAGACGTGTCATGACATCATCAGAGAGCCAATGGTGGAAACTCTCAGGTTGTATTTCATGCTCGGCCACTTTAGAGGAGAATGGGCTTGTAATTAAAAGATATGACTGCATGCATGACTGCTGCCTCTAAATTGGCACCATATGAAACTGTGATAGGGCGCACTTAATAATACAACACCAATGGATCACACTGGTATCGAAGAACAGGGGGTGGGAAAATATGGCTTTTAAATGTGGAATACTTGAATACTGGTTACCTTAGTATTTGCTCTGTTCATGTATTTCTAGTGTAGCGTAAACATTTGAATGTTTTCTCTTTGACAGGGGTCTGCATTTGGATTTCCCCCATTCTCCTTTCAGTGCCATCTATGGGGTTCCTATCAACAGTCCTGGGACTCTGTACCCAACAGACCTGCCTCCTCCTTATGAGTCTATAGTAGGACAGACTCCTGCCAGCCAGGTCTGTGGATACCCTCAGTTCATACTTGTGCAATGTACAGTGGTGATCCTATACACCACTGCTCTCAGTAGCAAATTGCTGGTGTCTTGTAGTGTATTGTGGGGGTACAGAGCCCTCTGCTGGCACAACATAGCAATTAATACTTACCTGCATATTGCGCTTTCCAGTATTTATATCAGCGCAGATACTTAGATACAGTAAAGACGCCAAACTGGATTGATTTGGGGATTTCTGGGATGAATATTAATTAAGTAATGAATTAATTAAGGATTAAATTTGAAAAGGCAATAACTCAGAGAGTTTTTGCCCCATTTTCTTCTAACTTTCT